>JABFPJ010001517.1:0-24967 GCA_022817425.1 Gryon sp. ZL-2020 | reverse complement strand
GTATCCCTTGGAGGTTCCATAATACCAGCATTCGCTGTAGCTTCTCTGTAAGCTTGGGCAAGGTCTCTTGCTTGTTGACAATTTTTTGGTACGATCAAACACAACAGTCTCGTCATTTCTCTAAAAATAATTTATATTCAACGAAAATGTCTTTAGCAATGTAAGCACCCTAGTAGAAATTCAAATCGGGTTGAATTGTGGGCCCAACTTGGAAACCATGCTACCTGATTAGGTTGCGATATGGATTCTCGAAGAGATTGATTAAGATAACCATGTCGGGTTCTGGTCAGGACTTTTTTTTTATTTCGACTATCAAGGTTCAAGGAAAGGTTACAGCATGGTCACCTGGTCAGGGCCCGATATGACCACCCATGTGTGTTAATCATAACGTGGCAAACAAGTTTGGCCTAACCGGGTCCCAGTAGGGAATCATCGTACAAATTTCCGGTCGGGCCATGTCAATACCCGTATTGTTCGATTTGGAAATCAGGATGCCTAATTAGGGCCATTATTGGTCCTGATATAGACGCCCATATTTCAAAAAAACGTTTGAAAAATCCTAATGTAACACTATTATTAGGGCTCGGATTAGGTAATAACCACTAATAGGGTTATAATAGGGCTAGCCATATTGGGGTCATATCATTAGTGAGGGACCGGACCCGGTTTCATTTTTACTAGGGTACTGAAATGATGTATTTATTTGACTTAATTGTGCACCTATAATATTCCAATGGACAAAGTAAAACACCAGTAAGATCAGGACGTCTTTTTTGAGGCACCGCTGGCTCGCAGACTAATTTCGCAAAAGCTGCGTTTCTTCTGAGAGCTACGAGAAGGCAACAAGCGCGCTGCAAGCCACTTAAGTATCTTCGGTATGCTGCGGTAATTCTTGGCACGCGAGATAAGTAACTATCCACACTGGCGCTCTCATCTTTAATTTCCTCGGACAGTTTGAGTAATTCCTCTAGATTCTGAAAGAGAATCATATGATCTGTCTTGGAAAGTACATCTACGCGCTCCGCCAGCGGCGTAACAAACCGCGTTTGTCCACCCTTGAGAGTCGCCCAATAGCGCGATTCTCGTGCAGATAATTCTTCTTCTGGAGTCGCATCTGGAGCGACACTTGGCAAGACCTAATCATATTTTTATTCATATTTCTTAATTATATGTTCAATTAAATGTTATTATTAATTTTAAGAATTTCATTTTATATAGCAAAATATAATCAGCAGTCAATGTTGGCAGACTTTATTTCGTGCAATTTATTCAAATTCTTTTCTTCATTTTTGTTTTCTCGATAGTAAATCGTTTTTCAATGGTTATATAATTGGGCTTCTAATATTTTGTATTTTAGATATTGCTTTTATAGGATATTGAATCTTTTTAATACGATTTTTTCCAAAATGGAGTTGCTGACTATATTTATCTATTTTATAATCAGATTAAAGATGAATGATTGTTTAGATGTTTATATAAGAAGGTTTTAAATAAAAGTGATATTAAGGAAATCTAATTATTTAAATCAAAAACATGAGATAAAAGAAATAAACTAAAGATTAAATGAATTTATTGCAAAAATATTTTGGTCAAATATTATATTGTGGATTATTTATAAGAATTAAGTGAAAGTTTAACTGAAATTTATATGCAGTGCAGTGCCATTTGATTGTGATATATTTAGTATGAATACAAAATAAGACACGAAAAAGACTTTTAAATTGTATCGAAAAATATTACACAAAATACATTTTAGGCTTAAAAAGGATTTTCGATGCAGACCTTTTACGTCATACATGTAACGTGGTAAAATAGCAGACGTAAGTAAAATTTACATATATGTCACTATTATAAATACGTTACATTATTTAGTTGTATAACCGGACTTAAACTTGAAAATAAAGTTTCAGAGATAAAATTTTGTAAATAGTATTTTACGTTAGTTGAATATTATAATAAAGAAGTTATACATTCTAATGCCAAGCTTATATTCGTTTAATTTATTAAACACGATTTGAATAAATTAACAATTATGTAAGTCATTATGTATATTTTTCGAATGTTTATTTTCTTAACATAAATAAAATAATGGTAACAGATGATGATAAATATAATGCATAAAAAATTATAATTTTGTGCACGGCTAAAACAACATTTTTTTAGTCAATACTTCTTAATTTAATCGTAATTATATTTTCATTTTTACAATCATTTACAAATTTGATAAAATTTAAACAAGTTTCTGAAAACGTAGTTTTACTAAAACATTCCAATAATAAACATTTTTACTTATTGTAATAGCCGTAAAAATGAACAAGGATAAGGAAACAATGAAAGAAAATAAAACAGCAACACTAACTAGTGTCTGAATTGGAACAAAACTTGTTGCTAACAAATGAGTTAAAAGTACAAAAAAACATAATCTCACTTTGTTGCGTCCTACGATAAACATCAAAGGCAGTGTATTAAAGATATTGTACAAGCGCAACGTAACACATTTAATAGAAATTCCACAAGAAGTAGCTCTAATCACACTTGAGATGTTTTGACGTTGAAAAATAATTAAGTTCCTACACGTAGAAAAAAAGATTTTGAATAAAAACGACTGATTAAACAATTATCCTTTTCTAAATATAAAATAAACAAATACATTTATTTTGATATAATAAAATATTATTATATGGTATAAGTTTTAATGTTTTATCTACAAATTTGTATTATATCAAATAATAAAACTCTAAATGGAACAATATTTCAATTTTTTTCTACGTATAACGGAACTTTACGTATACTTAGTAATGGCGAAAAAAACCATTTTGCAAGCCATCTTCCTACGAATAAAACGAGCCTATGCAATACTGTCGAAAGTGATCGGGGTGTGTACATTAAATTAATTGCAATATAGTGACAATAACGAAGAGTATATATTATATCCATATAATTCATGATAAAAATCTCTGTTATATAAATTCTCTGTGGGATGCATGATTTGCTCCGTATTCTATTGTACTTTTGTGCTGGTCTGTGTTGCATTAGATAATTCAGACAGATATGATGTCACGATAACATTGCGTATTCAAATTAGTTATAATTTATCATACACATTATTTCGATACATTTTTGCCATTTAATGACTAAACAAATTACATGAAACTGTACCTAAATTTATTGATTATCTAATTTTTGAATGAAATCCAATAAATATTATATTGTGCAAGTTTAACTATTCATGGTATTGCTAGAATGTGTTGACTCTAAGAGTCCTGCAGCACATACGAATAAGTTAATTTTTTGTTACACAAAATACTTTTTGTGAAATTAACTTAAATATTTAAATAGTAATTTGGGATACCAGTTTCTATCGTTGATTATGTGTTCTGAATTATCCAATGTGAGTGTGACTTGCTGCGTTTTATCCGTACTACTTAATTTAAAATAAACTCTGACTCGGTGAATAAAAATCAATAATAAATAAATGAGAATGACAAATCACAACACAATCAATAATAACTAGTAATAATAATAACTAGTATAATAACTAATAATAATGAATGATAAAAAAAACTTAATAATAAAAATAGTCAAATTTGTGATGGATAGGGAATGGTCAGCACGAAGATGCGTGTATTTTTCACTGTCTAAATTGGCTAGACGAGGACTCCTTTACCGACCTCAGCGGTGAATGTGACTAAGTGCTGGCTATTGGGACCGAAAGGAGGCGGCTGCAGGGTCACAGAACTGGGCCTATGCATCAATCCTGCGCCGCCTTTCCGGTAAATTTCAAGTATGAGTTGATTTGTCGCAGCTTGAATAAGATTAAGAATTTCTTCGCGGGGTCGGGTCACGACGTTTGTTGATTCAACGAAGACGATATAATCGCCTGGCCTGAGTCCAGCTCGCTCCGCGGGACTTCCAGCATCCACTCGTTCGACACGCGGTGGCCTGCCCCAGGACAGAGAAAATCCCCATGGTACCTAAAAAAGACCAAACAAAATGTCCCCTTTTTAAAACCAACTTTTTAAAACGCAATTCTAACTAAAACGTGATATTTTACATTAACTGAAACTTGGATTTAACTTCAATGATTTGACTTTGTTGTAATTTTGCCAAGTTTGGTACACTAAATCGTAAATAGGTGAAAGAGCAACAGCGACACTTCATTTTCTTTATTCTTATACTTTTCAACTTTTTATGACTATTCTCAAGTTCTTCATTATATTATTTTTTTTTGTTTTGTTGCACAAATTTTGAGACTGAAGTTGCTTTTGAAATGTATATTTGTATGTTATAAACAACTGAATAAGTTATATACAATTGTGCAAGTGTTTGAAATAATTGAACATTATGTTTTTGATCTAATTTTAATCTAATTGAAGTTACTTTTCATAATGAAAAAGCACGTTTATGTTTAATATATTTTAGATGACAGAAAAGCTAATTATTTATATTACCTGGGTGGCTGCGACATGTCTGGCGAGTCTTCTAGTTACTGTACAAGGTGTTCTACCGCCTCTGGCAGTAAATCCAGGATGAAGAGGAAGACCCGTTAGCGGGTCAAGTGGCTCAAGCTCTAGGTGCCTTAAATAAGTCAGATCGTCTCCACCAGTGTTATTGTTATCTGGCTCCGCTTCTTTTGACAAAGGAGGTGAAATGCCGCAGTCCTGCGGTATTCCACTGTAAGGTGTACTTGTGTTTTTGCCCGATCCCGCTTCTAATGGATGCCATGTTGCTTCCTATATTATATAATATATAATATATAATAGTTATTCAGCATTAATACAAATTTATAATTCTTTCGAATCAAATATTATTCATTTCAAACGCTTTAAAATATGCCACATTAAAACACTTCTATGTTTTTACAGTATTAAAACTTTATAAATGAAATAAGTTTGTTAATAGTTGAAGAGTTTGAATTATAAAATAGAATTACGTTAGTGAATTAGTTTAATTAGAGTTGCATACATTCTATATGTACATATATATATAGATTAACTTAAAGTTTAAAGCTGATGGAATTTTTACAAAAGAAAAAGACAACTATAAGTTGTAAGAAAGAAAAAAAAAGAAATAAATGTCTTCATCCACAAAACGCATTAAAAAGTTAATTTTCACCGCTTGTATTTAGCAAAACAAAAAGAAATATTCTGTGCAGCATGAAATACGTTGCAAATTTGAACTTGTATGTCTTGCAACACGTCGCTTTTCCCACTTGTTGCACAATATACGATTTCCATAAGTTTGACATTGCAAAACCGCTACATAGAAGCATTTTAATTTGACATATTTTGAAAACGTCTTTTTCCCAATAAATGGAACATGTTTTACTCGAATATTTATATCATTCTTGACATATAATTCATGTTTACTCGTATTGCGTGTTTTCTCACTTTATTTTTAGACCAATATATTCAATTTTTTATCACCTTACAATTGTAAATTCAAAGATCTTGAATAAACAAATTTTGATTAATTTATCTGCAATATTGATCTTGCAAATTCTTAATCAATGGTTTTATTTAAAGATAAAAAAAAATTAAGTAATTTGTCATTGCAGATAAAACAAAAGAATCTCATTTAAGGATTTTATTTATAGGGAAAAGTGAGCACTTTTGTCATTATAGTTTATTTCGTCGTCTATATTTTCACATTCGCGCTGATAAATCAAACTGAGTGTTTTGCGATTCAATGCCAAGTCAAGATTATGGTCGAGATTTCTCGTGCAATTATAAAATCATTAAAACTCTTAACATGAATTCCACACTTCCGAGAGAAATATAATACTTTCAGGGATTTATTTCATTCTATTTTACATTCAATTTTTGTAATTCGATTTTAATTAATTTTTTTTGCATATTTCCACAATGTTCTCACTTTGCCCTAGATTCGTCAATTAAAAAAGATAATTATCAAAAATACTGAAAAATATTGGCTTTTTTTTTATATATGCAAAAGCATGATGAAACTTTTGGCAGCATAGACAGAGAAAGAGAGAGCAACTAAAAGCGACCCGAGAAACATAGATAGATAGATATGTAGATAGATTGATAGATAGTCTAATAGATAAACAGATAAACGGAAGGATTACAGTCGAAGGAGGATTGCATTACGTAACATATAGTTGAATAATTGGTGAAACTCAAGCAGTTTGTTGCATCGAGAAAAGTTGGCTCGCAATATTTCATTTTGTATGAATAAGAGTCATAAATTTATGATTATATCGTTCGAAAAAGAGTCGCAAAAAGACGGCATATATAAAATATAGTTCAGTATACGAAAAACAAACGTAAATAATTATTTTACCAAGTTTGTATGCTAACTTCAAGGATTTGTCATTGCTAGATTTTGCTCTCAATTATTGAACGTATAAATAGTTCTGGTAACTGTGTTGTATAACGAAGGTTACTTAGCTATCGATTGTAAATTTTCTAGAAAATTGCATGTTATGGAAATGGGACTTGACATGCAATAACTATCCCTTTAAAATAGCTTTAAGAAATTTCGTCACAATATGTGATTTGTTAATCAGTTACTTAAGCAAAATGGTTTATTACTTTCCGCTATCTGCCGCAAATAGAACACAAAAAAGTAAGCCCTATTATCCTGTAAACACATATTGTCCAATAAATCCCCAAAGCTTGTTCAATTTTAACCCAATTTTTGAATCCCTTCAATGGTCAATTATTTCCTAATATTCATAATTTATTAATGTTTAATTGTGCAAACGTTAGTTTATTTTCTGTAATTTTTACGTTAAAGGTTAATTTTACTTCTAATTTGGACCATAAGAAACATTTCTACATTGCAATGTTAATTAATAAAAAAAGTAATTAAGGTTTATGTTACTTCTTTAATTTCAAAATGACATTTATGTTTAAACAGAAAACAATAGTTTTACATGAAATTTTACGTAAAACTACATTAAAAAAATAATTTAAGGGCGGTTTGTTTTTTAATTTAATAAATTTGACTAGTTTATAGACATATATTAACCAATTATGGATGTGTTTTCAGGATATGTTAAACATTTATATTAAAACATTCTTTTGAACAAATCATTATTAAAACTAAAAATTATTCCAATGATTGATATTTTTTAATTTCTTACTTGAAGTTAATTTCGTTCGTTTTTGGTAAAATAATTTTTTCATTGTTTATTTATTTTTTTATCAGAATAATATTATTTATTTAGTAACGAATCGTAAAATAAAGCGGAATGTTTGCAGTGAGATATTTGAGCTATAATTCGAGGTATAACTTGAGATAAAACTCGAAAACTAGAAGCAGTTCGGAATGTTGCAATGAAAATTATTATGTCTGACCAAACAAGATCTGTATCCCTAGATTCCAATGATTGCACGATTATATACTACAGATTCGTATGAAGCTGACATATAAAGACGTTGGCATTATTTTTGCAATAAATTATAATGTGTGTGTTGCATTTTGCAGCAATAAAAACACATTAAGCATGATGTTGAACATTGCTCTGACAAGTATAATAAAAATGTATTTACAGATGAAAATTTCTTATTATATGTTTAAGATAGTATTTTAGTAAAAATGATTGACGTTAATCTGTTTTTGTTGGTATTGTTTCGTGTGGAGTTTTAACAACTTTTTTAAATGAAAAAAAAAAAAAAAAAATAATAATACAAATTATTACGTAAAATCTAAACGCTAAGATCATTTGACATCAATGTATAAAAACGTGTTTGCGATTGTAAATAATACCGCAATTTTTATTAGATTTGTGTTTATCGTATAAGACGTTTAAGAGTTTTATCTAACAGTTTTTCATTGTATTTTTTTTATTGAACTATTTAATTTGTTTGTAGTAAATTATAAAAAAAAATTGCTGGATTTACAGCAGATAAACTTTGTTGTAAAATGTAAAAGTGTCGATTTGAAAACATGTTGTTTAATCAGTTGTTTCGATGTAAAGTTACTTGTTTGTTCTTTTTTTATTGAATGCAAAATTTATAGTCGTTACAATAAAGCATAGAGCAAAGTTTGAAATTGAATCAGTGTGCAAGCCGATAAATTGCAATATGCAAAAAAGTAATAAAAAAAGTAAGGTTTAACTAAATTGAAAGAATAGCTTGTTGAGAATGTACAAAATAAGAATAAATTTGAGCAAAAAATGAGCACCTTCGTATCAGAATGTGGCTTATTGCTATCACTCGTATCTTGCGTCTTGATTGTTTATACTTCAATTAACTTTTGCAAGCGTGAAAAAAAAACATGATACATCTTATGAGATCGATCGATTTGTAATTATCAACGCTTGAATAGCTGAAAAATTGAATGGCATACCTCGCGCAAAGTCAGACGAGTCGCGCAATCGGAAAGAAACGATTACGGAAGTGACGACGACGATTCATAGGCGCAATTGATTTGCATAATGACATCCATACGGAGAGGAGCTAAGGCACTTTTATTTGTCTCAGCAGAATGTAAAAATCTTAATAAGCAAGCCAGCGACGAGAAAAGCCGCGCAATAAATTGCCACAACAATCATTATTCGTCAACTTTATTGTAAATTTTGTTTTGCTTTATTTTTTTTTGCTATTTTTGTTGGTTGATTTTGAAAAGTTGATTGTTTTGATTTTTGTTATTATTTATTGGTTTTGAAAAATATATGTCCGTATCGCTTCCTTTCGACTTGATTGGCGGTCGCACATCAAGTGCGGCCTCGCGTATTGTTTGGAGTACACAACGCCGTATCCGATGAGTCGATAATCGGCTTAACCCTGACCTCAAGCGGAGGAAGACTTACGATACGCTAAAAACTTCACACGTACTGAAATCCACTACTGGGTCCTGATAAAATCCCAAATTATGAAACAGACCAAATTTATGAGACCGAATTTGTCGAACACGCGCTTCAAATTGCATTCAATTTTAATTCAAATTTATCTTAAGTCGTTAAAGTTTAAGTTTGGTATTGATTCTTTTTCGTTTAATTACGTTAAACTTATGAGTTTGAAACAAATTACACCAATTAGTGATTTCAAGTGGGAGTATAAATCTGTACACCGCGATAAATCAGTGCAGTTGAAACGGCTGAAATTTGCAATTACTTTTAGTCGTAAAGTTTAGTTATTATAGCACACAACATTTTGAATCGTATAATCGATGAAATTAATTTTATATTAATTCAATTAGTTGTGTTTATTACATTGATTTTATACTTGATATGTGTGTGTGATTTAATTGAATAATTAGATCTTGATTTTAGAGGTAAAAATAAAATCTTTCGAAAGTGTTGTAAGAAAGTCTGCCAAAATAGTTGAAGTAATATATTTAAATTAGTTTTCCACTTTTTCCTAATTAATTTTTTTTTTTTTCATTTCTTCAAGAAATTCATTTCTTACGATTTTTTTCTTTTTCTCGACTTTCATAATCCAAAATATTAAATTACAGTTTTAAGGAATCTAATGTTATATAGAAATACAAAAGTTCATATGTAATTGCTTTTTTTTTAATTCTATACTGTTTTTACCTTAAAATATTTTACTTCAAGTTAAAGTCACAAGTTTTTTATTTAATTATTAACGGAAGGTTACTTCCATGTAATTCTAATGATTCTAACAAATGTTTTTCTAAAATGTTTAATTGTTGCAACTACTTTGAAAATAAAGTTAATAAAAGTTTCCATATGTCATTTGTCGCAGTATAATTAACTTACAAACTATAATTATTGGAAATAATTAACTCATTGAAATTTACTTGTTCTACTGAAAAAAGTAACGTGCAATTTGTAAATAATTCGTAAGTTTAACGTTTATCATTTTATTAAAATGTTATGATATTTTATTAATAAATTTGTGTAATTTATTATTCTTTTATAGTAATATTTATTCTAGTCTAGTTTAAATATTAAAGAATCTAAAAGTAAAAGAAAACATTTGTTCTTAAAAGTAAGAAAGTTACTTTCTTTTTTCATTTCTCAAAATTTTTTTTAGTAGCAATTGAGCTTTATTAATAAATCAGATAAAAATATACATATATATTTAAATTGTTATAAAGTTTATAAATAAACACCAAATATGAAAACAAATAACTCGCAAAGAATATTTATTATATTTAAAGTCAAGTCTCTCATTTAAATTTAGTATTTAATAATAGTTAATTGTATAATTAATTTGAATAACAATTGATTTATATAATAATGAAATTATCATGAAAAGCCTTAATAAAATATATAAATTATTAATTAACATAAAAATGATTCTGCAAAATTGTATTTAATGTTTATTATTTATTCAAAAGAAATGATACATGCATTGTAAACTAGAACTTTTATCGTAAAATTGACGATCACATTTATTTAAAGCACGAGAAAAAAAAACAACAACTGAATTATACCATTAAATTGAACAACTTGAAAACACTATTATGAAATTGCAGAAGAAATGCACAATTTTTCCTCTGCTTTGACGATCCGAATCGTGAATTTTACGATCCACTAGTGATATCTCAAGAACAATCGACGTTGAAAATTATTATCGCAAGAAACAAACATGACGAAAACAGAAAGTAAAAAGCTTGCGCAAGCTCGTTTGAATTTGTATTCGAGCTTTGTGAATTCGACTGGCGGGTTGAGCTTTCGCCCGGATTTTTCAGCCGACAATCGGCGCGTGCGCACTTGCCCAAAGTGTTTCCACTTCTGCGGAGCTTTTTTTTGATACGCCTGCGCGTGCAAGCAAAAAGCGCGCTGACGTCACTAACGGCTGCTCGCGTATATGAAAACTTGAACCGAAAAGCTTTTATGCCACAGATTTCATGATTCAAGAATTTTTATTTTTCCTCTGCTCTAACGGTGCAACATTCGTTCTTAAAAGGACAATGTGTTATTTCTAAAAGCGCATGATCAACCAATTTGATCGACTCTTTCAAGGCTATGCAATTTCATACTCTTGATAGTTATTATTTCATTTACAATTTTTTCGTAGGTGTTTATATTTATAAACCAATTATTTTCAAACAACATTAAAACTGTTGTTTTATATTTTAAATCAAATGTTTCAAAACTTTAATGAATGGATAAAGAAAATAAAAAATGAATATAATTTGTATGCAAAACATTGCATGCAAAATTAATGAGACAAAAACTTTATACATTTATAAGTAAAAATTCATCATTTTCTTTGAATTACTTTGAGTAATCCGAAAAATACAATTTCACTTCTATAAATAAACAAAATCATTTTTTCTTCTTTTATAAATGAGGTAAATTTGTAGAACAAGTTTATGTTAGACAAATTGATTAGATAATGTAATATTAACAATGATGCGCAATTTCCTGTTGAATGTGATCATAAATTATGACACAACCATTGTAAATATAATTTTTTATCACTGTGAGTTGAAACCCATAAATTCCGAGTTATTTTGATTATACCAAAAGCAGGACTGGGATAAGCTAATCATAATTTTTAGCTTTATTGATTATAGGTGTATAATTGTGTCATTTGAAACAGTTTACATACGAATACTATTAATCAAAGTTTTATAAGTTAATGTAAGTTTGGGTATTTCAAAAAAAAGATTAATGTTAAAAAAGAATTTCAAATAAGTTTGTTAAACAAGTAATATTTCTTTTTGATTAATTAATCTTGAAACACTCAAGTGAACTTGATTAATAGTTATTGAAAGATTTGGAGATTCCGGAAAATTATCTCATTTTCGAATATAAACATTAATTACATCAAATTTTTTATATCAAAAGGACTTGTTCGTACAAATATTTCCTCAAAATAATCTTAAAAAAAAACCCCTAAAATCAATGTATGAGATGACATTTTTCAAAAATACCAGAAATGAAATATTACCAAAACTTCAAAATATTTTCGAAATAAAAATGCATCTCTAATACCATCAAGGACAAAAGGTATGTTTTCCACATTTTCATTTCTCTCGCAATCGATTGACATTGAAATAATTAAAATAATGAATGAACGACCGAAATAGTTCGGTCAAAATAAAAAAAACTAGTTGCAGAAGAACAAAAGAGACAAGAAGGGGAAAAAAAATTATCGACAAATATCGAAAGCAGGACAAGTAAATAAAAAGGAGGAGATGAATTGTGGGTACGGGGGTGTTATTATCTCGGCATTGAAATGCGGCCAAAATGTGTGCGGTCCGAGTATATTTGGCGCCGATGTGGCCATAACGGCTCAGTCACGCTACTTATCGATGAAGTATTGTATCAGCTATAGCTATACCGTTTGTTTCTGCGCATATAAATATAGATGTAAATAATATAGACAATTACCTTGTCTTGGGCCAGGGGCAACGGCAGAGTCATACAGCCCAGAAGTTCACTGCGTCTGTAAAAAATGACATGAAATTTGAATTGCAAAAAGTTGCATAAGTCAAATAAACACATACTTAAACAAAAAGTATTTTCAGAATGTTGATGTGCCGATAGACTTATTTAACTATATATCATATAATCGCATGAATATCATCAGCAGACGAAGATGCGCGACACCCGGCACGTGGTGGCGGAGTTGCGCATGCCCGCAAGCAATCGATCCCCCCCATCCACTTCGCAAAACCGGGAAGCCCCGGCTTCCGCAACCGTCAAGTTGACCGTTCATAATGTCTAGACAATAATGCGCTATCGCTTGTTTTCTACCGACTCATTCATTTAGACCTACATACTGAATGTTTAATGTCACTATTGTCTTATCAGACATACTTAACATCATTTCATTTAATATTTAATAATGACTTAAAGTTGAAAACGTGATTTTCATTCATTATCTCATGCCTGCAATTTAAACTGAATACCAATTTTCCATTCTGACAATAGAATATTATAATGTAAATGACCAATGTAATTTATTAGTGCAAGATAAATTGAACAAACTCGAGGAAATTCGCGCCTGGTTTTGTTGTCGGTGTCTCGCAAACAAAAGTAACTTTCAGTTGGTTTATGCAAGTACATAGGAGGATCTAAAGGTTAATGAGGATATTAAGTATGATTCAAAAAGACTGACCATTTGTGTAATAATGAGATTTAAGAGATTATGAAAAAATCGGTTCAACAAATTGGTCCATTTGAACTTTTGAAATAATAATGGAATTTGTTAATTGTAGATTTTATGCAATTATGTTGAGTATTAATTATTTTGCATGAAAAAAGTTATCTTTTGTATGCAAACGTTTGTTAATGACGATTAGACATTATTTTATATTATATAATAAAGGAAACATGTCGATAATTATAATAATAATTATTATTCACTTTTCACGTCAATCAATACTTAATATGAATGCAATTTTGCGATATATCTTTTAAATATATCTTTCATACTTAAAAATAAAAAGTTTTTGAATAATAAATTACTGTACAGAAAGTTCGACGAAAGTTAGTATTACTACTTTACTGTTGTAATATATATATATATCCACACAAGTACAAAAGTGTTCAATGAAACAAAATTTATTTATTTTATGTTTTACAAAAAATATGAAGAATCTTAATTTATCTTAAATGGAAAAGTCAGGTAAATTTTTTTAATTAAAACAAGTTGACATTGAATTAGGTATAATTCAAAAGATCTTAAAAAATTCGTACTGAATAAAAATCTTAAAATTTAATTTCAAGGAATTGGAATTTTCGTCTGAATTATGTAACATCCCACATCAATTGGTTTATATACTAGACTCATCCTAAGTTCGGTATGTCCTTCGAACATCTCTGGTTTGTCTGACGTCATATCATCATAATGCAATCGATTATCGGGAATTATTTTTGAAATTTTGAAAAATACAGCTAATAAGATTATTTTCTGATATATTCGTTTGGAATAAATACATATTTATAATAAACTATTGGATTATATTCTTATAATTTTAAATTGCAGGCACGTATTTTCTACTCGTAATAAATAATATATATTTATATATAAATATATATAAATTTTGTTCTAAAAAACAAGTCAAATTTGATTATCGAAATATTCAGAATGCACAAACAATAGTTATTTTTTGGTCAAATGTTGTATACTTACAAAAATAATAGAAAAAAAACCATATATATATAATCGTAAGTATTCAACATACAATGCAGGTACTGTTTAAACATTAAAACTTTCGGAAATAAAAAAACTATAAAAAAAACAAACACAGAACAAGAAAGTGAAGAAACATCAAATTTTAAATAGAAAATACAACGAAAGGTCACATTTTAATGTTTAATAACAAAGAATCATAAACATGCAAAAGCTTAGTCTAACATGTTTAGAAATATGTACAATTACCGTGCAAATTACATTTTCTTATTCTCACTTTTCATTGCAAATTAAATTTTCAAAAAAAAGTTATTACACATATACATCCTCCATAAAAATAAATTCAATTTTCGTATTTAAATAACTTTTTAACTATGTCTGTCGATAATATTAATAATCATCTGTCGATAATTTCACGTTCTAGATGGCGCTGCATGACAAATCTGTTGATACTTCAGGTTAAGCAGAATTAATAGCAAACTGTAGTTTGATGAGTGGCCATTGAAAAAAATTGAATAAAGTTTACGATATAAACATTCAATTTTGTAATATCACAGTAAAATATAAAATATATGCGTAAAGAACCCACAAAATATAACCACGAGTATCACTTCAAACATTTCATTATTTCAACAACTGTTTACTATTTTCTTTTTCATTATTTTAATAAATTTTATAATGTGAAACTGTTGTTCACAAAATCCTAATAGCCTATTATTTTCTTTCTATTCACTGATGATCATTTTACTGTGCAATAAAACACCAATGCTATAAAAACCATAAACTGAAAGACCTATAATAGTTTGAAAAATGATAACGAAAAGAAAGAAAAATGACTCATCATATCACGAAAAAAAAACCGTTGGAAAAATTGCGCTGACTGCAGAAGAGAGTATCATTAAACGTAAACAAAATTTACATTTGTAATATACGAATATTCGAAAACTTATTACATGAGATTTAATCGTCAGGGCGACGAGTTAATACTGGCAAGTATCCAACTGCTTTCAATTTTTCTCTCTTCAGAGTCACGAAGCTTTCCACTTTGAACAGCAAAACTCGCGTAATAACTTGACTTGACCCAAAAAATGTGCATTCGCTATGCGAAAAATCTGATGTTATGCAAAAATTTGCATGGCAAAAAGAAAAGAGAAAAAGGGTTGTGAAACAAAAAGAGTCGTCGGTGGTTAACGATGATGATGACGAAAAAAAAAAGAAAAAAAAGAAAAAAGAAAAAGTAAAACACACAACAAAAGAGGAAAGAAGATGCAACACAAAAAAGTACGTGCCTAAATGAGAAAAGATGATTGCGTTAGTGAAAAAAAAGCATTAAATAACACCACATTGACGTACAGAAAATGTTCACATCGAGACAATTACACTTGGACTTTTGGATTAAACGTGACACGATTGGCATGTGATTGATGCGACCGAATTAAACGTTTCATCGGCGTTATTGCATTGGCAATTAACACGTTTTACGTCGAATACAATGTTATGCGTTGTACTTAGCACGAAGATGAGCATACAATAAATTGTAATGCCGCTGCCGTCACGTTACCCCGCTATCCTTGGAATACGCGATCGATCCAAACTCAACTTGAAGGTTGCATTTACACCTGTACCCTCGGAGTTTAGTACATATATAATTACATGAAACATTTTACATTATACTTTCCGTAACTTTCCCTAAATTCAATTAAGTTTAAACTTAAGTGATCCTTCTAATATTTACCTTCAATTACTATGTTAATGCGCTTGCACGTGAGGTTAGGCAATTTGCTGTATTTGATTACCTTCAATCCGTTAATTAAATAAACAAGTCATAGCTAATTAAATCTAACTTTATAATTGAACAAACATTTTTAATTTTAATAACACATTTTTTTCCATCAAATTTATATATTCAGAACATCAATAATCTAAATATAAACACGAATGTCGTTTGAAAAGTCCAATAGTTTATTATAAATAATCCATAGATATATAATAAAATAATCCATAGAATAGAAATATAATTTATAGACAGTCTTGTTAGTACGATGAAAACATTAGTGAATGTGTTAATAAACGTGAATGCATAATTAATGGGATACTATACCTTGCTCGTCGATCACGATGCCAAACAGCGATATCTAGGGACGATGGTTTTCCTAATAGATTATCGTTGTATGCCGGGCATGGTAAGACTAGAGTCTCATGAAAGACGGGATTTGGTGTGGCACGATGGACCGCGGTTCTTTTGACGACTCCGTCACCGTAGCTATTCTTCAAACTTGCCTTAACGTAAGCGTGAATTGGTCCTCCGCTAACTCTTTGTAAATCCTTACAACGTATAACTGCGCAAAGATTATTGCAAAATAACTCATTAAAAAAAATGTTATTTAAGTCATCATTTAAATAAGATACAAAATGAATGAACAATATTTAATGTCATATATTTATACAAAGGGTAATTTTTATTGAAGATTCACCATTGCCTCACCAATGCGGCAATCCTCTCCTTCACAAGGCCAATCTTTAATGACATATGTAAACAAACATCACAATCCCTTTTAAGTGATAAGCATTTATGTTACATTTAGCGACCCGATTAAGTTATTTTTAATCTTGCACATTAATGATAAAGTAAGGTAAACAAATCGATGCAAAGTTACGAGCATCCCAGTGTATGCATGTAGAATCGAAATGGCTCCGCGCGATCGATCTGGTTGACGCATAGAGAGGATGCCGCGAAGGAGATGCTACTCATCAGTGCAATATTTGTATTGTTAATTTGACAATTGCTTGGATTTGAGTTTGGGAGAGATGTTGTTTGCAAAACCAACAATATTTAATTTTGTCAGACCTACTAACCACAATCGAAATGTAAGGAAGGTCTGTAGGTTACTGGCACACGTTTTCACGGGATGCTAAGTAAAACCCTCCGGTAGAACAAGACTGGCGCATGTCTCGTGCCGAATTCAGGGACGTAACAGCGAGCCAGGAACCTCTACTAATCGCTTACTCTTCGGCTTCGCTGATGCGACTGAACTCTTAGAGAGAAAATCGATACGCTAATAAAACTACATATATCATTTCAAATGTAGTCGATTGTTTTTAAAAACGCTGCGATAATGAGACTGAGTTGTGTATGAATATTGATGTTTGATATAATTACTGGCTTATTGTAACATCAATTTTTTTGCATGTAAATCAGGTTGTAATTGGGTTTGCGATAACAGTCTAAGTTGAAATAAATTTAGATAGTTCAAGGACAGTTCTTGATCTTGAAATACAAGTTCAGGGTAAAAATAACTCCTTATTCCTTTGTGTCAAATCAATTTTTATTTTTACTCTGTGCTAGGATTTCGATTAAAATAGTGCTGGAGAGATGTTTTGATTGATGTAATAAGGTGTTAGAGAAATAAAGATTATGTTTTTATGATAAAAGTGCAACAATGTTAGATATATTGTAAATTAGGATAAAAAGAAAGAACAAAATGAATCACGATTTTATAACTAGACATTTTATATCGATAAAATATATTCGACATTATTGAGATATGTGAATATACAAAATGTCAATAAGATTGGAACTTAGAAACTTGGAATTGTCGTATATTACAATTGACAGTTATTTGATTTGAAAATGCATTTCCCTTATAAGCTTCTCGTAAACTCTTCTCTTACAAGTTGTATATAATATTTGATGAAAAGTACTAAAAGTGAATTTTATTTAGAATCACCATGAAGTCATTTATGAT
The DNA here is from genome assembly GCA_022817425.1 of Gryon sp. ZL-2020. Taxonomy (NCBI): domain Eukaryota; kingdom Metazoa; phylum Arthropoda; class Insecta; order Hymenoptera; family Scelionidae; genus Gryon; species Gryon sp. ZL-2020. The sequence goes on along the minus strand of JABFPJ010001517.1, from coordinate 7,194 downwards.
TCACATACATCGTACGTATGCATCTTACATACATACGAAATTGTATTTCATGTGCATAATAAATGTAATATGTGGTAAGCGTAAAAAAGTTGACATTAATGTCCCCTTTGGGATGCTCTCACAAGTTTTCGAGTATGTAAAAGCATGAAGATTTGTTCGGTGGTTGAGCTTTTTTAGAAATTAAATAAACAACCGCAACTGATGTACAATTTTTCATTTAAATTTGCATCTTAAACAATGTTAAATTTGAAATGATATAGAATTCAATTAAAAAAGAAACAACTGAAGTATCACTACTTACTGTGAACGTGAATTTCATCATTCTGAACCGTGTACTCAATCTCAATGGATCCTCGACCCGATCTAACTGGCTCGCTCTCTGGACTATACTTTAAGCATCTTCGAACTGTGGCAACTAAAGGGGTCTCTGGCGTAATATCACTTAACGACGTTCGAAACGATTTTGAACTTTGAAAGTCATCCGTCATTGTCGACTTTGGACTCTCCAAGTCCCAAATGCTGGCCTTTCGTTTCATCGAAATACTTGTTTCCGGCTCGATTGATTGTTGAAAATATTGTTCAGACCTTTCCAGCGTCGAGTCCAAATTTGTCTCTAAAATACATCTTCTTACATTGTGATTCACAGCCTCGACTAGTACTCGTTCTGGAAGTTCTGTACTCCTTGTGTGCGACGGACTCAAACTTAGTGACCTCTTTTTACGTTTGTTTTGACAAACTTTGTCATTGTCGTAATCTTTTTGCAAACGTTTCCGTCGAATGCCTCGCTGTCTTTTCAATGTGAATTCACCATCGAGATCCACCGACGGCGACTGCACCGCCCAAGACAAAGGTGATGGATTTTCTAACAGTTGACTAGCAGAAGATATAGATATAGAACTATCATTGAAATCTTGCATCTCTTCATCCTCCGGTTCTTTCCGTTTACTGTTGTCTGCTATATCATCATAAATCACTAAGTCATTCACAGAATTTGTACTTTCACTATTAATCAGAATTTTATTTCGTTCATCCTCATCTTGGATTAAAATTTCAGCTACTGTTTTCACTCTTGCATTATCCTGTTCCCTGTTCATGAAATTAAATTTATTGTGTTATTAAATAGTGTTTATTAAGAATTTATATGAAATTAATCTGAACTTCTTTTATTGTTACTTACTTTTGCATAACCTCAGTTACAGTATTGTTCATATTTTCAAACTTCGGTTGATCTTGATCTAATTTAAGATGAGATAACTTTCCTATTAATGGTGTATGACATTCTTTTAACTGCAGAGGACTTCTATCTTTGGTATGATAAGGTGTCTTAGATCTCGCATTAAGTCTCGTTATTCTCGCTAATTTTGGAAAATATATCGGCTTTTCGGATTCTATATTTGCGCTTTTTACATTACAGTTTCGTGGATAAATATTACATTTACCAATTCGGACGGAGTTGGCTTCCATCACATCCTCTGGACTTGTCGCCACAGAGATTTGTTGAAAAAAATCAGATACGTGTGATTGCAAGTTTACCCTGGCTTCATTAATTATGTTTTGCGGCAGTTCTGTATTCGTCTCAAAGTTCCTTTTACTGGAGTTTAAAAGACAACTTGGATCCGTAGGTAGAGTTGTAGAGGAACAATGATGTTTGCAAGTTGGCTTCGCGTAGAATGTTAAAGGTCCTATGTCAGTATCCACTCGTGGAGTGCTTTGATAAAAACATTCAACTTTCGTGGGTGACTTTACAGACTGCCGCTTCGTCGATCTAAGATTCGGCTTTGTTGCCTAGAAAATTATAAATTATTATTATTATTATTATTATTATATTCTTTAAAAAAATATACCCAGAAAAAATAAGTTTACTTTGTTTAAATAATAAGTATAACTTTGTAAAAGATAAAAAATCTTTTATCTTTTACAAAGTAAATCTTACTAATTTGGCAAAGTAAACACGATTGATTATTATTTCCTGTTTAATATGATGATATTTTTTTATTTTTATTTTTATTTTTCTTATTATTTTTTATTCTCTTTTGATGTATGACATGAAATAAATGTTACAATAAAATTGCGAGTTTATTAAATGAAATAATGAAATAAAATACTTTACCTGAAAATAACCCCTGAGATCATTGCCATGACTTCTACATCTCCTTCGTCGTCCAGATGCAAGTCGTTCAGGTGAATTGTCGTCATTTATTACTGGCGCTCGAGATTTTGAACTGGACGTAGGTGGTGTGTTAGAAAGATCGCGAAACGGTTTGCGTGGAAGTCGGTTTATGTTTTGGCCATGAGGTGTCGAGTTTGCTGTTGATAAAGATCTTGAAACCGTCCACTTTAACATTTCTGTTGGGAACAATAAGAACAAATTTTATTTTAGATTAAAAAAAACGCTTTAATATAATAAAGAACAAAATATTTTAAATTATTATTATCTCCAAGTATAAAATATTATTTGTAATAAATTATTTATTTATCCATTTTGTTTATATAAATTAATGTTACAATTAAAATGCATATTCTTAAACGTTTTTCTTTTGTTTTAACAAAAATACTTTCTCAGTATTGGAACAATGCAATTACAATTTAAAGTTTCCCTTCAGTTTACAAATTTTAACCGAAAAATACACGATTGCCCTAATGCGCACAAACTCTTTACTTTTAACGTTAAAGACTGACTTGTCGACTGGATAGTTGTACGTACGGGACTGAAAAACTGAAAGACTAGTGATGTCAATATCATGCACCTGTCGTAACAGAAGGGAAACAGCGAAACAGGTGAAATACAAATATCTCATATGTGTTGTCAAGATACCTTTCGATCAAGGTGAAAATTACATACTTTGACAAAAGGTGTATCTGATATGCGACAGATTACTTTAATCTATTTATCTAGAAATTTTATTGGCAACATTTAAGTTGTCGTTGACAAATTAACAAAAAACACCTTATTTATAAATAAATACAGGTATTCCTAAAATTTTCAAAATAGTATTTTAATTATATATATTTTATGTATATATAAAATATACATTATTAAAAGAATTAAGAACTAAAATTGTAAAAAAATTATTTAGATAATATCTACAATAAAGATAAACGTTCTTATACATTTCTAAAAAGAATTAACTTTTACAAATTTATCATCGTTATCCTATAATCATGATAATATAAAATAATCGTATAAAATTAATGATAACTTTCTCATGTTATATTAATTACATGCAGTACCCGATAGGGCCGATTAAAGTAACATGAAAAATCCTTGAAGCTACAACTTTTTGCATTTCCAGGTGAATACACAAGGTCGTCGCAAAATAATTCACACGATGATAAAAATGAAATTTCAGATAAATTTGTATTTGCAATCAGCAGATGGCGCTCGTGCACAGTCGAATAGTCTCCTCCACCATATGGGCAGGTGTCCCTCAATTAATACATGAAATGTGAGGGGCATGAAGAGGCCTAGATGGCGCGCGCACGCGCACAACAGGCTAACAGTTTGTATGCAAATGAATACATTTTTTATGTATGCGACATAGTGTTCCCCTCTTTTTTTTCTCTCTAGGAACCGTTAAAAGTTTAAAAAACCTGCTGTCGGCGATGGAACCCCGTGTGAATGCGATTTTCTGGTTCCTTGGTACCTCACGCGGCGCTTCACATTCTTATGAAATGCACTTTTTTCGAATTCTTCAAAAATCAACCATTTCAGCCAATTATTGCATTGCTTATATATTAACTTAACCCAAAAGACAGCAAAATTGTATTTGCCTAAATGCAGCAATAAAATTCAATAAACAAAATAAAGTAGATTTCAAAATTTACTTCATTAGCCGAAAAATTAATTATTACAATTGAATAATTAATTAACTTTAAATTTGCTTTTTATTCGGATAAAAGTTAAGTAAACACCTACAATAGCAATGTGCCGAAGGCTGTTCAAATTATCCCGTTCACAATTAAACCGTTGGTACGCACTTGGCTTAATTCATTGCACATATACGCATAACGATTTCTCCTCGCGAATGCAATGAGTAAATTGTCGTAATGGTAACTGTGCAATGGTACTAAAGTGCAATTGTACTTTGACTGGCAGACTGCGTGAGCATATGTGCAACGGAGAAACGAGCGATCTGCCGACAGACCCGAAGAATGACAGTTACAATCAAATGGGGAACTTAAACATTGCTGCACGCAAAATAATGCTTGCATTTTTATAATAGCTCAAATTATATGCCTGTCTATTACTACTAAAGTTTCCAAAAATTATACATATATTGGTTACATTTTAATGATAAATCTAGATAAATATTTCACGCAGAATTGAAATAGACAGAAGTAGATAATTTTGTCTGATTATAAAAGTAAATTCAAATTCTACCTGTTTTAGTATCAGAATATGGACATTGTTACCATATGTTTGGCAAATATGTTTTGCGTGTTAAAATCCATAATAGTAGTTTTCCAGGAAAAGATAAAATTCACACTGAAAATTATGGCAGTTTAATATTTGATGAGATCGAATGAAATTGATGAAACCATTATTACGCAGTAACTGTAATTTTATTACTTTTGTGAAAATGTCAAAAATGATCTAATGACATTCTGTTTCCAAATCGATGAAACTTTAAAAGCCCGTTTAGAGATGTTAAGGAGATAACATTAGTTTGATTTAACGTTAATTTAAGGGCATTTGAATTTCAATTTGCACATTTGAATTATAATAAGTTACTTCCGCATTAGAACATAATTATGTAAAACAGGGCAATAATATGGTTGTCTTCTTGAACATTATTATCATTTTTTCTTACATTTCACCTGCTAAGACTTATAATTTAAAAGGATCCACTTCATTATGTATAATATAGTAATTTAAGCACTTATGCAATGAAACTTAATGTGAAACATGGTCAGCATTGATATTTATTGATTGCATGTTACTTTGGCAATCAATTTTAAGGTAAACCTCATTAAATTGATTATTACATAATCATGAAAATACAAAGTACCACAGATAGTAAATGATAATAATTTATCGTAAATATTTCAAGAACAAGTAACTCTATTTAATTCAAGAAATGATCAAACGAACGAAAAATTGATTGAACGAATATCGATTAAATTGAAAACATATAAAGCAAAAGGCATTTGTTCTTTCATCTTGAAATCACTTATTGGTTTTATACATACGGGCAGAATGAAACAAAGCGAAGCACTTTATTGTACCGGCATTCATTCTAGCGAAACATATTTTTTATTTCAATCATCACACGCGCCATTAAGCAAAAATAAATCCACACTCAGAAGGATAATTCAAAGATATTTTTATCTGTTAGTTGAGAGGCACACCTGACCCCAAAAACCCAATAAAAGTGCAGTTCAAAATTGAGTGAAGTGAAGGGGTTACCGCAATTGCGACGCCAGTTTCATTACAGCCAGGCTGCTCTTCGTGGGGTTCTGATTCCGATCTTATCGTCATCACGATCCAACTTCGGATATCTCAAGTATACGTTCATACACGATCATCAAAACCGAACCATTTTCTGCCACATGGATCGTATTTCATGCAATAATTCTTGAATTGTATCAAAACAACCATCTAATTTTATGGCTTGGAACTAACTGTTTTTGTCCACAATAACGATTGGTTTGTGTTTCTGATTATCTACAACTTTTTTTACTGCTCATTTGTTCACTCTAATTTCTTTTCAATATAGCTTACATTGGCAGGTGATATCTACCTGTTTACTCTTCGATGAAAATACAATATTTTCTGTGATTCTTAGTGCAAAAGTCTTGAAATAAATTATTCGGATTATATCCAAATGTGTAACTGAACTACTTTTCTGTCATGTTTCAAACTTAAGAATGAACAGCGTTGAAAAAAAAAACGTTGCGCCAATTTTATATTGGGGTAGAATGGCTGTATTGTTGATGAAAATTCTGGCCCGACCCCGTCTCTAATATTTTTATTCCACAACAAGGAAGAGACTAAAACAGGATCGACCGTTGGGATTTATTTCGCATCCTCAGGTATGACCTACAAGGTTACGCAATCCTGATTCGTATGAGTTCCTACCCAAGATACTTTCTTTTGTCCGCGCCACTGAATTGATTAACGATAAAAATGGATCGACGGTTGAAATCATCTTCCTTGTATTTTTCTGCCACTCTATGTAAAGTGTTTTTATTTCGAGGGTGCGGACATTCTTTGTAAGCTGACCTGAACTCTTGTTAGAATAAATGTTAATCACGCATCTCCAACAGCTTCCAATAAGGTGAAGAAATCACAATGAATGAACTGAATGATTGGTTTCGGTGAATCTTCGTATGTATAATACAACACAGTGAAACCTTAATAATTGCAAATCTACATAGTGATTTTATCTTTTATTCGAAATGTGTTTTTACTTCTTTTAACGTAATTAATGATTTTGTCCTTTTTTTGTGTGCAAAGCATATAATTCAAATTTACCGTTTCGCCTGTGATTGGAGATTAATTCCATCTATTCAAGAAATGTTCGAGACTATTGTACTCGAAATGAATGAAATTTGTGATTTCGGTAAAAGACGATTTAGAAAATGATTTGTCTCAAAATGAATGAAATAAATGAAAAATGGTATAGAGCTTGTATTTAGAGCAGACTGCAATCTTGTAGAGAGGATGTTGATATATTTGCTTAACTTAATGTTGACATAGGTGGGACTTGGAGTCAAATTTTGCAAGGACTAAAATCGCCAAATTTATGAGTTTGATGGTGAGACTTGAAGCAAGTAAATGTGGATTATGTATATGTCTGTGTGCACAAATGAAATTTACTGTCTGTCACATAATTTCGGATAATCGTTTTGGTAACACAATTTTTAAGACAGTGTTTTAAATAAAAAAACTTAATCTCATATTAATACTGCATTGAAATTTTTTCTTATTTGGATTCCTAATCTTATAAGAAATTGCACTTGTTAAAATTATATTACAAAAAAAGATTAAATTCTACCCACATGGACGAAAGTATATTTCTAAAATATATGTCAAATATACTAAGAAAAATAACTGGAAAATTTACTTTCTGAACACAAATTTTTATTGACTTTTTCAAGAATTTTTGTGCATGAAAGGAAAATTTTTACTGTTTTTAACAGGAACTTTCATGTTAATGGGAATTCTGTGGTCAAGTTACTGTTTAAACAGTA
>JABFPJ010001516.1:0-24986 GCA_022817425.1 Gryon sp. ZL-2020 | reverse complement strand
AAATGATAACTAAGTATCGCTACTTACCTATAACTTGGATTGTGTATGGTCAAGATGTGGCTATGGCATGGTTACCAGATTAGGGCCCGATAAGACCACCCATATGTTAACCATGACGCGGTAACCACTTTTGGTCCAGATCAGGCTCAGGTCGGGAATCCCATTATACGGAATTCCCGGCTGGGGCCATATAAACACCCGGCGTTACATCCATGGTCATAGCCCGATTTAAAAGTCAGGATGCCCTACCTGGTCCATCCTTGGCCCTTACAGGGCCGCCATTTTTTAAAAAAAATAAATAATATCTCACGAAATGCTATTTTGGCCCCAATCGGGCCCCAAGCAGCCCACCATTAATCTAGTATTAATCAGGCAAACCACATCAGGGCCACATCTGAAACATGGCATGCCCGATTCCATTTCTACTAGGATAAATATTGAGATGAGAGATGACAAAATTTGGCTTAAAATTGTATATTAATGTATACAGTGAGTCGAATTGACATATATGACAATAATGTATTATAAAGATTATAAATTAAACATAATGAACAAAAATGGAGAAATATAATTTCAATATTATGTAAAGAAAATTACTGAATAATAAAATACTACTTTGAAAGTTAATAATAAAAATTTGCATGCTCTTAATAAAATTTTGGAAATCATTGAATGAGTTATTTAAACTTATAAATAATATTTGTAATTAATGAATCTTAAATAAGTATTTCAATGCATTGAATGCTGGTTTTATATTTCAATCTTATCACGTATAAAAATTAAATTTGTTTTTTGACTAAAAAAAAACCAAACCTAATTATAAATTCAATAAAAATGACTGGACAATATTTTTTTTTACAATTATATAAATTTATGCCAGAATAGGTAAAATTATAGTTCCAATAATACAATTTTGTAGTTATACTGTAAAGTTATATTGCAACTTTAATCATTTATATCTCATCATATATAATTATAGTTAATGTACTATATTTTCGTAGTTGAACTATAAATTTTTAGAATGCTTATGAAGTTACAATTTATTAACTATATTTTTATACTTTGAATTCACTTTTTTGGTAAATGCAATATAAAATGTACTATAATTTAATAGTTCACATTTACAGTGTAGATTGAAATACCTTTTTGGTTAGATATATTGGTATCTTGTATGAAGAATATTCAAACCAAAATATTGGAAATCTTGCTCAAAATATAAAAAGATTCATTGAACAATATTCTGATGTTAAAAAAAGTAGTTTATCAAGTACTAAATAAGTTTTTTTTAACATATAATTAGTCGAGAATTAGATTTCAAGCGGTAAAATATTTTATAATGATCATCATAAAAATGTGATGGTTAAAAAAGTAGCCATAGTTAGCATACAAAACGGTGAACGTTAACACATTTTAACAAGCCTATCATGAATCCAGTTGTATTAGCTCGGGAATTCTTAATTTACTGTCGGTGATTAAAGATCGCTAGTTGTAACGAGCTTTGGTCCTGTTGAAGAAGCCTTAAGTCGACGAATTGGCGAACGAGGATAAATGATCGTAAAATAGCCGTACAAATTGCTTTCATGTCTGAAGCCGTTTGGTCTCTTCCGGTACTTATATCTGTTGAACCCGCAAGATCGAGTAAGGCGATTTCTTCGCTTCTGGATGAAAAAAAAGAGAAGACGTCTGCATTCTTAAAAATGATATCATTAATATAATTAAAAGCTCGATGAGCTGATGATAATTTCATAATTTCTCTTTTATATTTATATATATTTGTATACGTTGCAGTTTCATTTATACAACCTCGTGTAAAAAAGCCCGAACTGTAAGTTAATTTGACGAGGTAACATGATTCGAATGATTTAACTAGAGTGTAAACGTCTGAAAATTAACTCACTGGATAATTGATGTAGTTTTGACTACGTTTGTATTTGCAGAAGAGTTTATTGGTTAAATAAAACGTGAAATGACGTTTATATGTAATTACGCTTTTTTTATTTACTTGCCAATTTGTGCAACTATATTTTCGATATTGCGTTTTAAGTATACGTACAATATGTTGTATATTGTATAGCTTTATTAGACCCGGAAAGTAAATTGAATATCATATTTTTTAAAACGCATTTTAGTGACTTCGTAATTTTCTTTTCATGTAAATATTTGTTACTATTATTTATTAGAAAAAGTTTTATATAAATAAAAATTCATCTCTTTATTAGTAAAGACCTGAAATATTATTTATTTCTCAATTTTGTCTGAAAAGGTTCAACGTTTATAAATTTTGTTTAATTAAGATGTTCATTCACGTACAGAAAACGCAATTAAAAGATTAAAAACTAAAAAGTCGATTTTTTTCATTTTCTCTGAGTGATTAATTGCCGTGTTAATTTTATACTAACAATATAATGAAAGTGATTATTTTTCGTGAATTATCAACAAATAAATCTAGCTTAATTTATATATATGAACTATTAATCAAATGTATCTGCACTATTAATCATCTATTGAAAGTGAAATTATTCTTTTGATTTGAAAATTATTTAATCACCGCAACACATATATTTTTTTACAATTTATTTTCCGATACGTAATACAAATTTGTTATCAGATCAGGAAAAACGACATTTTATTCAAAATTACATTATTTGCGTTTTCATGACATTTGTCGTGTATATTTAATAAATTATTTATGAAAACATGCAACAAAAGACGTTGAGAGTTACTTGCGAAATGCATTGATACATATAAATAATCGATTGAGTTAGCATTAGAAATAAAAAATTTGCTGTAACATTTTTTAATGACCAGTGAAATCTAACCCCTTGATTTTGTTACCATAAAGCTACGGTTGAGTGACAATCCGCGACCGCGCGATATAACCGATGGTCTTTCGTGACGTTCCTCGGTAAATTTCGCAATGCGCTCGAACACTCGATCGCCTATCGGTCCAGCTCATGGCTGGCAAAGTATTAGTGAATCGATGTGCTACATTTCTAATGACGCGCGCACCACTTTAATATCACGTCCGGTGCGTATTGCGATGATCGTAAATGTACGGGCAGGGCGCGTGGCTGCCTACCTTACTGCCTACCTTCCACGTACTTTCACTCACTTCGCCATAGATATACCCTGGTCTATCATAGATCTTCTCTTTCCATCCAAAGGCGCGAAAAGTTTTCTTTTTTCTGATTACTAAACGAAGTGAATTTAGTAATTTCTTAGAAATGTTATAATTTATTACTTTTATTTGTAGATTGTTTATAAAAATTACTTATGAGAATTTATTACTTTTAATTGTAATATATCTATAACAAGATTATTGATGAAACTATTATGCAGACGAAAAAAGCAAACGTACTAAATATATACTATTCAATGGAGAAAATAAAAACAGCTAACTTGACAAAGTTACTAATATCGGGTAGAATACCCTATACCTTATATATGAATAAGATCGAAATTATGAATAAAAATAATGCCAATGTTTCTAGGATAATATTATTAATAGCACTCTTTGCATTAAGAAAAAATTATAAGCATTACATTGAACAACGTATTTTCGAGATTTTGATAAACCGGGAAAAAATGATATAGCATAAGTATGGCACAATCATGGCCAAAAGCTGAATAATGATCGCGAAAACTGCAAAATTAATGATAACTATAAATGTGGCAAAAGCTTGGCAACAATCTGGCATCAATCTGGCAATAAGAAAGCAAGTTTAGCTTGCGATCATCATCCAGCCTCTTGCAATATTTTTACCAGCAAATTTTTTGCGAGGGAATTTTTTAATGTATATAAAAATATATAACTAATTATTAATAAAAAAATTATTAATTAATTAATATAAACTGACTATTCTAAATGATTTTCTAATTGTTCTTAAGTTTAACAAGCTAATATCACTAATGTTTATCATTCACATTATTATTATGCAATTGCTTACATGAATAAGGAATACCATATTAATATTAGTTTATTATTTTTTATATCGCATACTATAAAAACATTCATTTATTTATTACATTTATTTTTTTTGTAAAAATAAATTTTTAATTTTATTATATAATCAAATAGAGACTTATATTTTATAATTAATGATTGAATTATATGTAAAAGTAAATTCAATTTGAATAATTTATTATTTGATTATATTAGACATTTTAATTAGGATGTTTGTTTTACTTAAAATGTCATAGATTCTTATAACATTTAAACATCTAAAAAAATATAACCAAATATAACAACTTCTTCTTTTTAATTAAAAGATATATTAAGCTAACCGTATAACCGGATATATTTTTGTATGTCGACCTTACTTTGTAGTTATACGTTATTTCAATTATGTAAATAGTATTTATTATTTATAATTATTAATTAATAATTTTATTAAATAGTATTTCATAAGTGGTTCCGGGCCACGGTTCTGGACCGGGACCAGAACCACAATGAGAACCGGAATCGGAACCCAAATTTTTTATATTTCTAAAATATATAAAACAGATCGATTTTTTCATATCTCTACAGTATATATAATTAATTAATCTATATTTTAAACGAAGAAAATTACTTAAAGTAATAATAAAGCAGATAATACAATCGTGTTCATTTGTATTTTGAATAAGGAAATTAAATAATCAAGTAAATATTTATCTTGATAAATTCGTCTCGTGGAAATTTGTATAACTTTTGATCTTAAAACCGTAATTTTAGAAAATGTATTCCGTTGTTGCAGTTAAATTTTTGTCTGTTTACTTGTACAAAGTTAGAATTGATCACTTTGTGAAGTTTCTTATTCGATAAGTTGGAATTCGTTATTTTTTTTTTGCCTCAGAACAAGAATGGGAATCGGAAACCAAATTTACAATTTTTGGGATCGGAACGGTAACTACTTTGAAATATGTATTTCAGAAATACACCTAATCCTTACTAACTTCTTTTACTATATTATACATTACATACGTTTTTTTCATGATATAACACTGTTGGTAAATTTCAAACTACGATTACATACAATCAGTTTTCTTACATCTTGTAACCATATCAAGAGAGCAAATTTTATATAAATATCAATACATAGAAATGTATAGCAATTTCTTTTACAATAAATAATACACATTATTTACCTCAAAAAGCTGTTAGCTACAAACACTTAAATAATATTAAGCGCTCGTCTAAGATTGAAATTCGTAGATTTAACAGTAAAATTCTATGTAACACATTCGATATTTCATTCTCAGAAACTATACTTTACAAATAGCAAATGTATATACGTTTGGCATTGGGAAGGCTTGGTCGGTGACTGCGCCACCCATTAATTACCGTTCTTGCCGCTTTTCCTCTCGAGCTATCGTCCGCGGAAACACTCGCGGCCGAACTATTGGCCACTTATCTTTCACCTGCTTCCCCGTGAAAGAGATCGATCTCGCGTTCACGAGCTCTAAGTGTTAATACAACCAGCGGGTATAGCTCGACGAGGATGAATCTTCAAGGAAATACGTACGACGTACGGAATTTCTTTACACAGACGAAGGATCATTTGTACTTATCCTTGGGTCGAAGTGTGTTAATGCGAGAATGTGGTTAAATGTCTCTAAAATAGATGAAAGTGTTAAAAGATTTTAATTGAAGTTTATGCAAAAATGTCGTTGATTTATCATGTTAGTCTATGCATTTTATGTTCAGAAGTCAGTATAGAGAAATTTTTTTTTTTGTTTTATAGTATCATTTATCAGAAAATATATAATATAAATATCCTTCTTTTTTAATATTACATGCAAAAATTGGAAGCAGCGATGAATGATTTGCTGTGATAATTTAGAAAATTAACTTTCGAATGATAATTAAATGATGAGTTAAATGATAGGCGACTAATTTATTTTAATTTTAATCACCAATTAAATGATTATGTTGAAATTTCCTGTAAATATTGCTTTTGCGATGCGTATACTTTTTTTTATTTACTCTTTTTTTCATTTCAACGTGATAAAAATCTAAATAATATTTAATTGAGTATATACCATCATGTAAACAAGTAGAAGAGATGCAAACTAATAGATTTATTTTCAGCTTTTGAAAATAATTGATAGCATACGAGATCTCAAATTTTTCAAGTCGCGTAATATCAAAAGAAAGAACAAATTTCCGAGTTCAAATTGCCAGTAGTTAATAAATAACATTTTTTTCTCTCCTTTTTCCTTTTTTTCGACTTACTTCAATTACAAGATTTATTCAGCAGTGACAACATCAACTTCACGATACAAATTACTTTTCGCTGAAGTTTCCCGATCGTCTTATCGCAACTATCTGTTTAAAATCAAAAGTAAAGGAAAATTGATCAAAAGCATTACAACCAACAAGTCATCCACTGCAAATAATCTTAACTCATTTTACCTCTTCCCCTATCAACCTGTAACTTAAGCAAATACCGATTATAAACTTAAGTCGAAAAAAAAAAAAGAAAAAAAAATGGATAAAAATGTCTTGCTCAATAAGAGAATGATTAAGACAAATTAATCAAGCAGAATTATTGAGCAGTATATATGCGATCGGATTTATTGATAACGCGCGGCAGCGGAGAATTTCTCGTGGTGAATTTTCTCGAGTCAATCAATCGGAGGTTTTTAATCTTGCTCTGTGTATAATGAGGCAGCGGAAAATGCCTCGCTGATTCTCGTAGCTCATCATTTGGCTGTGTAAGATATTCGATTTCACTCCGCCACTTCCTTGGCGTCGAAAGCGAAGGAGCAAAAGATATCGAGTGTAGCGAAACGTCACTGCAATTGGAGCTGTTGCAGTTCGAACTGCGTCTAGGCCGGTCGAGCGGTTGCGTCTTATTGTGGGCGGGGTGGTCCAATAGAGAAAGCCTCCGCAGCCTCTCTAATTGTGAATGCGATCCTGCATACACACGTACAAATACACACATATATCCAGATACACATCTGCATGAAAACACATACATATATATATACATATACATATATATATATATATATATATATATATATATATGTATATGTATATCTAAATAAATGTGAATCTATGAGTGTATTTGTCTCGTGCCAGGGCAAGGCGTGTGCCGTTCCGTAAACCACTAAAACATCAGCGTCTGCTTATTTCAGCGGACGGAGAAGTTGCTGTTAGTCGAGCGGCTTATAATGCAGAGTTGTGTTTGTGCGGAACACATGTGCATATTGCACAGCTCGATAACGTCGCAATAGTAACCATTTAAATGTCATTATACTGGTCAGGCGTCCTCATACCGGTTTTGTTAACGTAGGCGGTCAACTGCCTCTCTTAACTCACCCTACGATTTTGCACTGCTTGTGCTTTAATTCGTGGAATAGGTCAGAGATGGTCCACTGGTCAACGACATTAAGTTTTATACTGTTGTTTATGTAGTCGCAGAATTAAGATTATAAATTAATTTTTATAGTGTTTAATTATTTCTTATATTATTTAAATATTATAGTTAAGCTTATTTAAAATTTTCGTTACAATTCATTATTTTTCTAAAACAAAATTATTTTTGTTATTTCTTTTAATAACACCAGATTTCAATAACCAAAAATTGCACTGTATATATTAAGAAGCCTATTATCACATGCTTCATGCTATTTAGACATGGTTATTGTCTAGTCTGACGATTCGTTTGTTTAAAACATGTAAAGACTTAAACAAACCTATTTTTAGTCAGATTTGATGACAGGAAAAAATCTAATGTATGAATAGAATAATATATTTTATTACGAAAATAAACTATAATATTTAATAGTATATTTGATTATAATATATAATTACATTAAAATATAAATTAATGTTACATATTTTGTAACATGAAGAAAACTGTTGTATATTAATTTATCAATGTTAAACAATTATTTATAATTGTAAAAATGTTATTGAATAAATGTAAAAGCAATTCACTATGAGAACCTCTACATAGATCATCTATCCTTTAATGTAGGTAGTTCCAGTCCTTCCACTTATAATCCCCACTAACCTACTCTGAACTTTTATCCTTAAAAGTCACTTGACATTTTTGTAAGATGAAAAAATCACCATTTTGTCACTTAATGTCACTTTGATCGCCTACGACGTTTGGAGATGATATTTACTTTAGTCACGCATATCACCATTTACTATATGTAGCCAACATCGATTATGTTAATTTGCATGATTTTTATCACTATCACTAATAAAGTATTACAATCTTTTCAAAATTTACTCTCATGGAAATTGAATTAAAATGATTAATACGAAAAAAATCTAATATCTTTCTAAAATGCTATATGTACAATAAAAAGAAAATTAATACAAAAATAATTATTTTTCATTCATTCTATTTTGCATACTTTAATTATACAACATGAAACACTTGTGTTTTTTTATGTCAGTTTCGTATTCTTCTAATACATTCTATCATCAATGTAAAATTCGGTTTCTACGAAACATTACCAACATCTCATATGACTTTCTCATCTGCAATAATTAATAATACACTATATAAATGCCTGAAGTGAAAAAGAATTTTTTGCCATCAAGTTCTATGATACGTTCCGGAAACATGTCGTGCTACGTAAATCATTGTCTTTTAAAATCTGATGTTGTTCTGAATATTAAAACAGATACATGCAAGATTGAAGTTGTTGCGGTAAAGCAATACAGATATTACAAAAATTACAAATCAACGACGTTAAGGCGGATTCATTGCTTTTTTTCTTTTAGCAATTTTTACTTTTTGCAGTGCTAAAGAAAATATTTTTCGATAAAAGACAAAAGCAATGAATCCATCTTCAGAAGCAAAACAGCGAGACACCCAAGTTCAACGGGTATCATATGACAACGAATTAACGCATTGAGACCAAAGTTATAGTCAGAGTCTGGCAAATAAATCAGTCACGTCAATTCATCTCTGTCAATGATGCGATTTTTAAATGCTTCCATTTACAAATCATATTATCAATAGCGCACCGGCTAAGCGTAAAACGTGTATTCATTATCACGCTTTATGATCATAAAATTGAATTACACGTTACGAAGATAACATTAATAACATACATTCGTTATTTCAACGGCGTTTTATATATAAAATATGTACCGCTGAAAATTATATAAAACAAATTTGAAAGTAAATACGGGAATGAATTTATATATATTAATCTGAATTCGAGCAATCGCTAATAAGATTTCGAAACTTGACGCTCTCCAAGTATTTATTTTTTAGTTTTGACTTTGTTTTCTTTTCTTGATATTTTCATGTTAGAAAATTTGTTTTGTAGCGAGTGTAAAAGAAAAGTGTTGCATTTGATAGACTACTACGTACTATAGTAAGTTGAGTCACGCTGCGTGCCTCTCATTTTGTAACTGAGGAAAATTAAGCGTGGTCAGTCGATCTAGTTTTATAGTAAGTTCTGCGATGAAAGCGAAGACTCTCGCCTAAGTGCGAGGATCTCTGATATTGGATACATCGACCTCGAAAGTATCGAAAGTGAAGTCGACGGACAAATTAATGCGTCGATGAACGACAAAAAGTTTTATCGCCATAGAAAAGCCCGTTCACGAGGCGTTCCGCAAGGAGAAAATTGGATGGAGAAAATCTTGTATGAAAATACAAAAGTCACGAGAAAATTAACCAAAAAATTCGTTCAATTTTTTTTTTCATTCTCATTTGCATACTCTAATATTTTAAGAATAACCAAACCAAATATGATTTATGAAGAAAAAGTCATGAATCATAATATTTTTCGTTTGATGTGTAATTATAATTCAATATATAATTTACGATTAAAGTCAAAAGTTAATGGATTTATGCATTTTGGAGAATAGATTATTAAATTAACAATGCAGATTTTTGACTTATTGTCAAATAATTGATTTAAACTCCATATTGTTCACATTACGATCTAAGTTGTAAAATGCAAATTCGATACATCAAACAAGCTAGTGTAACCTAACTTGCCAGTATGGAATGTCTTGATTGTTTTCTACATAAACAATCAATAGACATTTAGATTTACAATTTGTTCATAGTAAAAAAGCGAATTGATTAAATTCACTTACCTCAAATTGACGAAATCATAAGTTACATTTCCATTATATTCTTTATTCTTAATTACTTCAATAATTTTATGTAATTACTTTTACTAGAAACATATTTATATATAATACCATACTTATATAAAAACGCTGGAAATACTGCTGAAGTCATCTTTATCTAATTAACTGCGTTGGTCAGATATTGGTATTCATTTTGCCTCTGTGAACAGTCAAAGAAAAGAAAATAAAAAATGTTCAGTTATTAAATAATTAATAACTGTAACCATAAAAAAACGTAAATATTATATAATAATACGATACACAATGAACATCTCAATTTAAAAGACAATACATATTGAGTACACTGAATATTTGCTGGATACTTAATGTTGGATACATTGGTTTACTGCAACTAGTCTTTTAAACAATAATAAAAATACCTAAAGTAATAATTTTTTTCCTTAAAAAATGAAATAAGGAAAGGGAAAGTGAGCAACAATTCGACATGAAATTATATAAACTTCAAGCGGTCTAATTTTATTAATTTTTTCTATGAGCTAATATAAATCGATAATTATTCTGTTGTGCAATTACATTTTACCCTTTGTAACATTGCATCCATGAAAAACCAAACGACGTTGAAATTATCACAACTAACTCGATGGAAAAACAGTTGTAACTGGCTGTCTCATAAAATATTGAAGAAATTCGAGTATCTTAGAACATCATAAAATCCACTTGTTTATTACCGTTGATATTTGTTAAAGCAAAATTTCATCCAAATAAACATAAACTCAGACACATAAAAGATAATATATTTCGTACAATCATACGTCGTAATTGAACCATAAATTTCGTTAATAATATAATTATTATCATAATATTTTATACCAAACGAAATGTACGGCATAAGTTGGCTAAAAGCGTCATAACTCTATCCGTCCGTTTCCTACTGCTGCTTCCGAAGAGAAAACAAGACAAGCATAACTATATTTATAACGGATTTTCTCGATATATCAAATTGGTTATCTCGATCGACTGCCAAGACAATTAAGGATCGTTTGACTGTCATCTCAGTCGCTTCTTCACTACAATTTTGCATCTTCTCGCGGATAAATCTTTTGTCAAGTTTGTAGCGTTGCGTAATACCGAACGTGGTGGTACAACGTCTGACAAAGTTAATGTCAATGGAGACAATAGCCGTGGTTTCGAGAAAATCGCGCGGCTATAAATTTTGTGCGATACAAGAAAGTCGTGAAATCGTGAAATGTTTGCGAACACAAAAAAAAGATAGAAGAAAAAGTAATAGAAGAAGAAGAAAAAAAGAAACGATAATTCCGGATACGTGCACTCTTGGCACTTGCAGCGTCACCAGGTGTTCTGACCGGACCTTAAACGAATCTTAGCGAATAGCGCGTGGCAGGCGGTAGTCGCGACCCACATCCTGCACGCGGAGATAATATTGCTCCCCGGGTCCGTTCCCTTCTGTCGTCGCGGCGCGGTTAGAGGTTCTCAAAGTGACCCCGCCTTTATATTCAATAATAGTGCGAATGGCGCGCGCGTGTCGTGAAATTGCACATAAATCTCATAAACAGCCTTCTCAAGATAGAACCAACTAATTTCAACAAAACTCCGCCGCCGACAATTAGAAAATACGATCATTAATTGAATAATAAATAATACACACGGCGCGCGGAGTATATAGTAATTATAATATGTTGCAAAATATATACATGTATATATGGGATAGTAATTTATTTTGGAACTGACATATTCGCGTGTGCGTAATGTGTGTACGCGAGAGCCATTTATGGCCAATTATTTTTAGCGTGAAAAGATGCAACGCAAACATTGATGGATGTACTTTTTTGCCATAAAAAAAAGAAAAAGAAAGCAAATTACCGCTCCCGCACTTGAAATTGATGTTTTGCGGACGATCAGCTGCGTGAACTTTACTAGTGAACTTCGATTTATTTATGAGTATTGCGCGAGATTTCGTTGGTACAGGCATATTACAATTTATTGATGAAATTATCTCTTCACAAATTGCAGTGTGTTTTTCGTAAATATGTAATTTTTAGGTAACAGTCGGATAATATTGAATTCAGGATAAGCTACGCGTGAGACTCATTTTTTTAGTTTTCAAAATTATATGTAGAAATTAGAAAAATATAAACTTTTACATTTGTAAATGTTTTTTTTAGATGATTGTAACAGTATGTTTTAGGTATATGGATTTAGTAATATATATGTAGGACAAGTAACATATGTACTTATGATTCATACTGTATATCTTACCACTAAATGTAAATATATTGTTTTACCGTAATACATACACTGACAATCATAAAACCTGAAAATGTACAATTTTCAATTGAATTATTACTGTTTTTAATAGCATTCTGAATCCATCGGCAAAAAATCATGAAATTTTACTGTTAAAAACGATAATTTATGAAGAAAATAACGTAAATATTTACTAAAATAACTTTCATTTTTACTGTTTTTCACAGCAAAATTAATGATTTTTTGCCGATGGATTCAAAATGCTATTAAAAAGAGTAAAAATTCAAGATCTATGATTGTCAGTGTAGAATTTATTATAAAAAAGAAATTTAATTATAAACGAAAAAATGGAATAAACGAAAATAATTAAATGTAAGTTTTCATATTAATACACATTAATATTTGATTAAAATTGATAAGTATTCGAACCGATATTCACTATTAAATATATTATTATGCAAAAATATTGTAAAAAACTACGTTAATAACTAATAATTAGAAATTAATGATATATTAAGTATAGTATTTACGTATAAGTCATAAGCTTTAAGCTGATATAATGTATATCATGTATAAAGTATCCTGAAAAAATATGAGTTGTTTATTTGCGTTTTAAGGAAATTACTCATGTTCGATCATTGATTTATAATTACAAAATCAGGATGAAATTCATTCCATTTATATAAAACATGCCGTTTAATGTATATTATTAACCGCAAGAAAAATTAATTAACCTACATTTTAATTATTTTGCCCATGGTTGCATCTTGCAGGAAGTGCACCAACGACAAATATTCATTATATATAGAAACGAAAATATTTAATTAAAAAAATAATTTCTGAAATACATATATGAATTTTGTTGTTCGTATTTTAACTTTAATATGACGATGAAAGTCGATGAAAAATGACGATCATTTATTTTAATTAAAAATCTCCCATGTGAAATAAGTATATCATTTATTAACAATATTTTGAGAAAATATAAATATATATATATTATACAATTTCTTTGTTGATTTCGATGGTAAAATTACAGATTATCGACAAAATCTAAAACACTTTTCTGTAGTTAATAAAGTATAAGAAAAAGGTAAATTACGTCAATTCTAAATTGAAGGCCGATTTCTATTTCACTTTAGCAGAACAATTTCAATAAAAATTACTACACTACTCAGTAAAAGTCATCTACTTAATAACAAAAAATATTTACATTATTATTATGCACAGTCACGGAAAAAAGTATTTTTAATGATTATTTATTTGTGTAGTTTATCAAGTAATTTTGTATTTAAATAACTTATAATTAAACTCATCCATCAAAAGCTATATTCATAAACGCAAATATTGAATTGTGAAAAATCAAATTACAGAACTCATTTTGTGGTTCAAATTGCTTAATTCGCAATACAGCATATTGAATGACTATAATACATTCAATATAAACTTTTTGTGGCCTAAGATGATTTTATTTTATTTTCGCAAATCCATCACTTACTTAGTTAATACCCAGTTAACCGATGGAATCAAACAACGAAAAACGAACAAAACTAAATAAAGATAAAATGTGAAATGTTCAATCTGACCACACTTGCGCCGCGCGCCACTTATTTGAATACATATAATTTCAGTCCATCAACGCCTCGTGATGCAATAACGCGGGCATATGAACTCTTATACTTATTTACGTCAGAGGGAATGCTACTTTCCGTGCAGACGGTCTCTATATGGTCAACCGCGAAAACAAGTTTCTTTAACGAAAAAAAATGTTTTTTAAACAATATAAAATACGTTCGTTCGTCAGTGAAGTCGCCATAATCGTCGACGAAAACATAACTATTTCTAGTAACAGTAATTGATAATCTCTAACATCCCGCAATCAACATTTCCCGTAATTCAGCTTATGAAACTATAATATTTGTGCTCTTACAATTTTTTATCTTATTTTCATATTTTATAAGTAAATTAAGTGCACAATTTTGCAGCCAGTTCATAAACACATTCTAGAGTAAATAATAGGAACATATAAAACGACATTTCGTAACATGCTAACGATTAATTGGATTCTAAAGTTAATGATGAGAACAAATATATTCTTCTCTCTTTTTTTCGTTTGTTTTAGTTTGTTATATTATGTTCCCAAAGACATAATTGTAAAACGGTTCTTGAATCTGCGAACAAATAAATGATCTAATTACACTGGACTGAATACAAAGGATTCAGTTAATGATTTGCTACGAGAATGCTCGAAGCAATGCATTTTGTGAAGCATACTTTGCAGAGACAGTGTGTGCGAGCGACAATCCGTTCTCCATATTTTTCAAGACGTCAGTCGGCGCGACTGACCAGCCCGCCCATACATCCGTTTGCGTTCTCTTTTCGTTCGGTCATTCACGTATCAGAAAAACTATACTAAACATTAAACAATATTGAATCAGAAGAAAAAAAAACATCCTCGCCAATACGATGATACTTCGCACTAGTGAAAGAAACATGAACCAATTAAATCTAACTTTTTTCCGCTCAAACTAAAAGTGAAAATTTTAATAAATCCATTTTTAATGAAGAAAATGAAAACTGACGTATCTCATGCATTTTTTAATGACTTAATTTAAAGTCACTTTGATACATCAGGTTGAAAAAGAGTAAATTTGGTTTAATCTCACGAACAGATTCAATTAGGACCGATATTTAATATGTCTCTCTTATACATAGATTCAATCTCACAAGACGATTGCGGTGTGAAATAGATATGATACTTATTGTATTTTAAATACATCAAAATACAATAAACTGAAAAATTTTCAATTTACATTTTTTAAAAATCTATGAATTAAAATAGGAAATTATTGTTAATCAATTTGATAAGATAAACTGCATTTTAGACAAATTAAATATAAAAATATTATAAAATTAATTATATAATTTTTTAAATATATTTCCAATCAGTTCTTTTTGCTTAGAATATCTTAAATTTTGAAGTAATTTCCTATATCGATGATTAAAATTGAAATTTTCTAATTTCCTTTTCGCAATTTGTTTCATCATTGTAGAATCAACAAAATAAAGCAATAATATGTCTTCCGACGTGTCAACTTTCACCTTTTACAATATATCTAACATTTCTTTAATTTGAACCATAAAGTCCAAAAGTTCCATAAACAATTGAACGTTTGCTAATAGGTAGAACAATATATTTATATATATATAACATTATATATACTATCAGATTTCGATGGTTGCCGTTTAACAATATGCCAACTTGCTATAAAATGAACATGTCAAAGCCGTCAAAAAGAATGTTATTTACCGGCGCCCAAGGGTGCTGCATTTATTCCTCAAGCGACATATTACTGTTCCTTATTTTCATCATCTTCATTTTTATTATTTCGAAAATGAATTATGCACCTCGGCCGTTTCAATGCATTAAATATACATGTTAATTAATTTGTTCTTTCGTTATATATTTCATTTTTTATATTCAAATTATGTTAACGAGGAGAAATTGAAAATAATCACAATTTTTGTTTTAACCGTAAATAACATTTTACTTTGTTACTTATAAGCGATATAGCTAATGGCGGTGCGAAACTCGGTTCCGGGTCTGAGTTACTTCAAATGTACGGAAGCAGTCACAATCGATCTTCTCCCATCAAACGTCATGCTAATGCTTGTATAATTTGCATGTTTGGAAACTTGATACGGATGAAAAACAAGCACGACAGTTAGATTTGAGATTTAAAAATTGCATCCCATTTTTTTCTGACGTCATTACTCTTCACGCTTAATTGCATTTTCAAATAAATATCATCAAATGAAAATTTCCCAGATTAATCATACTTTTTTTTCGTCATTCTTTTTTCTTTTCTGATCTTTGATCGAAATGTTTCTTTTCCTTACAGCGAAATTGACTGAACTAAAAGGTCAAAAGTAAAGGATAAATCAAAAACAATAAGTTTACGATCAATTGCAATTAGGTAATAGGAAAGATGAACCCACTTCCTCTTCAAAACTTTAGCAACAAAACATTCTCAAATCGATCGAATATTACGGCAGAAGACACGAATGCCTCGGGGTGGCATTTCTCGTGTTAGATATGGCCCTTCAAGATTTTCTCTCGCGATCTTCGCCGGGTAGACATTAAAATAATCCCGTTTCACTTTTTCATAATGTTCCATTTCATGACTTTCATATAAAAAAAAGGTCTTTCAAAATGGACATTTCAAAACTTAGACAAGAAATGAAATCATTAAAAAATAAGACTCAGTTGATTCTTCAAGTAACCTCAACAGTTTAAGTATTCAAGGACTCAATCATAGTATTTAACAATTAATTGACAGAATAAGTTTTATCTATTTTTACATCAATTGAGAAAAAAATATCTTATTTCATTGATTTTTCCTTTAAAAAAGGCGAGTCGCGGAAGCCAGTCGGGATCTCGAAACCTTCCTTAATCAAGTACAGCTTTGCAGCAAAACTCAACCGGTCTTTATGACCTTTCCTGTATCTGGACGAATGAGCGAGAAACTGATGTTCACGACGACGAAACGAATCCATCGCAAACGATTCCCGACATAGAAGCGTCGATCCAGTTGTGTCTTCGGTTGGGTCTTGCCACACCGCCATATTTGTCTCACGACCGGTCTAGGCGTACTTGTTCTTTTTCACGCTCTTTTTCCCTCCACTTTTACATATAACCCTTCTCACCTCCCTATTTTGAATTCACTACAACTCGTCTTGTTAATTAATCAACGCGTAATCACTCCAAATGTCGCTTTTTCATTCGCATTAAAATACAGAAATTCTTCAGCAACTTCTTCACCGTATCTTACAAGACACACATCTAGTTTGCATATGTCGCCATCACATTGCTTAATGATAATTATGGTACAGTTATATACATCTGTTGTTTAGAAAAAAAAAATAATTCCCAGTATATTCCTCAAGTGGTTCACGAAAAATGGAACTTTTTAAATAAATAATTGGGGTCAGATAATCCTCTATATATATATGTGGGATAAAATGTTTTGTTAACATGCGGAATCTCAGATACATATCTTAAAAGAGTTAATGAAAGTTAGATGAAATGATAATTATTGTCGTTTAGATGCTGACCCATGTGCAGTAAAAGCGGCACATATAATACATACATATTTATATTTGAATACTCGCGTAAGCTGCTCACAATAGGTGTACAGGCTCGTAATCTTGCTGGAAGAAGACAACTGTAACACCACGAGTCTGGACCATAAGGAGCACGCTCGTGATCAGCTGTGCTTGTGTCGTACATTATGCCAGAATACGCTAATTAATCGTTGTTTACACTCATGTGATGCTACATTTTGAGTCATATATGTGCAGTCCATCAACAAAAGAAGATTTTTTTTAATCTCATTTTTGTTTTGATTTGTAATTTGAAAAAAACAATTAACATTAAAGAAATGAAAAGAACTCTAACAATTGTTACTTTTGTGTATACACTAAGACAAATATTTACATTTGTCAACAAGTTTCATGCAAATTGGTATTGATAACGTGTAATTGCAGTACAGTGTATTTATTCAAATGAAATTCAATTATTCAATAAGTTCTTATTATCAGATTGCATTTGGTTAATTCGTTAAATTCTAATTACATTTTTATATAAAATCCAAGTTATATAACTTAAATGGGATTAATTAATTATTTGTAATTAATTAATGTACAGTGATGTTCATTAACTAAACTGAAGTCTTGTTAGCTTCTATAATGTTTATTATATCTTAGAAGTAATTATAGAAAAAGCGAACTCTTACTTCCACATTGTAAATGCATTGGTATCTTTTGAATTTTCATTGGAAAATATAATTTGTGCAACAATTTTATTTAATTAATGAAAATGCTTCTTATCTAACTTGAACTTTCTGCTTTATTAAATATTCTTTAATCCTGAATCAATCTAACTTCTGGAACTTCTGGAACGAATCTATAATTTTACCCTAAAGATGTTACTGTACTGTAATAGCACTGCATTTTAAAAACATTGTAATACACATGCAAGTTTATATTTACTATTGGATTCAAAGTACAATTTCATATTTTCTGATACTAATTTCCGATTATCGAGAAAGTTTACTCAGAATTTGCTACATAAGTTAGCAATTTTTGCGATTCAGTTTCTTCGACTGACTTGAGAAAATATTCGTCAGTTCAAAGTCAAGTATAAATATCCTCCCTCCTTTTTTTATCAATTTCCCAAGCAAGTTATTTATTCAATCTCAATGAATAAATGCATGATATCGTCCAATATACATGCAATCTTCTTAAGATTCTGTCTCGAATGTTTGTCTAAAAATCTTTCTCCCGGCGAGAGCTGCTTATCATTTCTATGCAGACGCAATCAGATTGCTTAGCTGGAAAGAAGAAGACCAAAGGGGGGAAAAAAGCAAAGTCGCACTATAAATATCGATGTCGAATCTCTAAACATGCTGAAAAATGGCGTGATAATTTGAAGATTTTATACGAAACGCGTTGTGATCGTTCGATAATATTACATGTTAATCAGAGAAAACGCCACGGCATAATCAGCGTGGCATAAGTGTACCGCTAGGCGAACGCTGTGACGTTGTCATATCCTTAAATAATGATTAGAAACGAAATGATAATATTACGGTAATGCCAGTGATAACGATATACGCAGCGAATGCGCGAGCGAAGACGCTAAGTGTATTCGGTCACAAAGAGAGCATCGTCGCATTCCGTAGCGTGTCTTATCTCTTCCTACAATGATTATAATAACAGGCGAGGTGGAGGCTTAGAACTTGCCTAACGTTGGCATATACGGACCGCAATGGCACTAAGACTGATGCTGCCGGACTTCTGCCGCGGCGTCTTCTCCAGCAATCATCTAACGGTACCACATCCACTCCCAACCAAAGTTGCATTTAGATTTTGCTGATTTCGCTCTTCTATATATTACGTCAAGCAATCGTATTTGCGTCGTACGGATGCGTGAAAATTATTATATTAAAATGCAACTTCATCGTAAATTAATTGACACTCGTCAGCGTCAAATACTTGGTATTTATTCTATGTAATTAGGCATAAGAGAATTATGTTTAATTGAAAAAAAAAGGTTCTTTTAATTCACACGTAATGGAAAAATAAGTTAATTACACAAGGAATAGCAAAAAAAGGAATGTACATAAGTTGGTGAGAAATTTGTGTGTAAAGCAGATAGTTGAAAACTTACACGTCGAAGAAAGATAGTGAAATGATTCATGAGTTATACTAATGAGTTAGGAGTATTTATTGAGAGAAATTTGCAAATTAAAAAAATAAAAAATGTAAAATGTTACGAAAATTTAAATTTGGATGATGATAAAGTTTTATTGGAATCTCGTTAGAATGAAGGTATGAATGTAGAAAATACATAAATGTATATAAATATGAAATTGATTCATCATACTTTGACAAAGTAGAAAATATATGGTATTAAATATGACGAAATTTATGTCGAAAATATGGTCTGTAATATATAATTTATGAATTTCATATTTTTATTGTGCATGAAAGGGTTATGTAATTTGTTTCCAATATGTTTTACATGAAGACATTGTGTTTATAGAATTCTGTGAATACATAATGTCTGGTTTCCTTGTAATGTAACTGTTTCATTTTAGATATCATTGTTCAAATCGGATCAATGGCAAAGATTTATGGAATGTAAATCTTGTTTCATGGGTTAGAGACATACTTTGTTTGTCATACACTTCCATATATAGTCATGTACTTGTCATAAGCTTGCAATTTTCAAATTTACTGTAAACTTTATTTTTAAATTGAAAAAAATAACAACTTTTATTTCAATTCATTCGTTTCTTTTCTCGAAATACTTTTCATTTATTATGTTCTTATATTCAAATATTCTACAATTGTATAACTTTGTGTACATTATCATACAAAGACGATTTCATGAATTTGTTAACTTTCAGATTAATTCCAGTGAATTTCTTCAAATTTCTTTCAAATTGCATAAAACGAAAGTTGTGCTAACACACCGCTATGCATTTAATTCGCAAAAAAATACTCAATTTGTTTTTGTTATGCTGATTCATATTTCAACTCTAATTAATGTTTAAATTAAAAGGCGCGTCAGATATGTGACTACGTGAAGTATTTAGCGCAGAAGTTAAACTATGCAAATGAGGATCAGGTCATTAAAAAGAGTTACGATTTTGGGGTCAGGTGCGAACGCGGAGAATTACTGCAAAAGAGAAAATACGCAAGAAATTTGCACCTTACGG
The DNA here is from genome assembly GCA_022817425.1 of Gryon sp. ZL-2020. Classification (NCBI taxonomy): domain Eukaryota; kingdom Metazoa; phylum Arthropoda; class Insecta; order Hymenoptera; family Scelionidae; genus Gryon; species Gryon sp. ZL-2020. The sequence continues at coordinate 4,376 of JABFPJ010001516.1, read as the reverse complement.
TCGTTGGAATTTGTTGTTACGCGAAGCCACTTGGGAGAATTTTAATTACACAGAATCTCGACGTTACTCGTCTCATAGTTTTCACACAAAAAGGAATATTCTTGAAATCACATTCAGAGCCAATTTTGGCACTGTTTTCAGATGAAATAATAGATTTAGTGGTCCTTAAATAATATTATTTTACATAAGAAAGCAAGAAAAAAAAACAAAAAGTGACATATTGCTTTTGTTTTATTAAACTTGTTAAATATTTACAAAATAAAAGAAATTTTTTCCCAAAATCTGCCCGTGTGAAATTTTAAGGCAATGCTTACTTTACAAAATGGTTGTTAAAAGATAATTTTGAAATTTTAATGTGCACAATTAACATTTAAGATCAGACTTTAATACTCAGTGTGTAGAAATTTATAAAGTTATTACAGTTTAATGTTTAATAAAAAATCAGTAAATACCAAAAATACATATTTTTACATCCATAATAATTTTTACATTTATATATGTTTCTTATTCGTATTTGATTACTCAAGTTAATAAAACCAAATGTCTAATGAAAAATTAAAAACGGAATATATTTAAAACGAGGTTTTAATTATCGTTGAATAATAAATAGTTTTAAACCATTAAATCATATGGACCACCAGTAAAACAGAGTCAAAAAATGAAGTGTTTTATTACAAACTTAATTGACGATTCGATGTCTTTAATAACGAATGTAAACAAATACTGTTGATAATTTACGATCCTTACACACGAGAAAAAGTCGTTTTACGAGAATTGATAAAAGTCAAAGAATCCATAAGGACAAAACAGTCCGCAAATTTGGCTGAAATCAAGTGACACAATTCATGAGCGGACGTTCAAGTTGCACTTAAAAGAAAAAATTGAAGAGAAAAAATAAAAAAAGCGAAGAAGAAAAAGAAGCAAAACGAAATCGATGCAATAACTTTCTCGCAACTTCCTTGGGGCGAAAAGTGCAAAATGTTGGCAAGAGCGACGTGTCAGTCGCAAGGCTGTAGGCGTAGAACGAGAGATTTGTAGAGTAGCCCTCCGCAGCAAAAAAAAATTATGCGACCGTACCCACATTTTCTGCGCTTGAAATATATCGATTGATCGAAACTTCAATTTAAAGACATCCTGATGTTACGTCATGGTAACATGCAGAAGAAATATTTGCATTTTAAATGTCGATTATTTTAACATAAGCGTGTGTGTTACAATGAAAAATCACCGAAGTTTGATAAATGACGATACATAACGGATAATAAATACGTTTAATATTAAGTGCAACGATATAAATAATGAGATCGTTGATATGTTTAAAAATACAAGCTCCGTTTTTTAATTCATACAAAACAAACATTTGAATTGTATTGATGATTGAATATTCAGCTCTAAGGAAATTTATTAAAGGTTTTGAGTATATTTTATCAGTTTAGGAATTAAGATATATGAATTGAATTCTATGTTTTCGGCATTTGATTACATGCATTTAAAATAAAAAATATGTTTAACTGACACATAAGCAATTTATAAATTATTTTTAAAAACCTTTTTTACCAAATTGTATTATTAAATTTAGCGAATATATTATGTTGAATTATATATAATAGACTCAAACGTATTAATTATGAAATAAATCAGAATATTGAATTACACTTTTAAACTGTAAGTATTTGCTTAGCAAACATAGTTAGAATGTTAGTTATAACGTGTAAATTATACGGTATCAGTGCTGAGTAGATTCGGGTTCTAGTGTTATTTCAATGAAATAATTCAAATGATAATTTAACTTTTCAACAATGATGATTATCATAATAATAATATTGATTGTTCAATCAACAAATTACTATCAGTCTTGCACAATTTGCAATCAAAAATTAAAAATCTGCACTATAATTAAACAATAATTATATTATTATAAATAAAAAAGGGAAATAATTGAACATTTAAAAGCGTACACTACTTTGCTGCTTATTCTGTAATTTCATACTTTCCTCAAAATAATAAATACACTGAAAATACATTTTAAAAAGGAAGATTTTCAGTTCAAGTTTGCAATTAGGTTTAATCTGCGCATACGCATAATTGGTACGTATGCACACTTATAGTAAAAAAGTTCAAGAACAATCATCTGACCTTCCTTAACGTAAAGTACTTTCGGATACTGCACATCCGATGAAGCGATGTTGCACATTTATTCGTTTCTACAAAAATGGTACAAGTTGCACCGGTCAGTTGGTGCGAGCAATTTACGAGTGGCCATCAACAAGTTGATCGGATTCACGGTGGTCTTCCTTTTTTGGAAAGTGATAAATCATCCCATACAATCGAAACGACGCGCAAGCGAACTCGACATACATTTCAAAACTATCACATTCTTCAGCCTTTAATTTAATTGACTTGTTTCAATTATTAGCTACATTATATGTCTTTTAACGGATTTCTTTATTAATTTAATCAGTCAATTTTGAATACTTGAAATTGCAAACTTATCATTATTAACGATGCAAAATTAAATGTAATGTAGACAATTTTTATCATATTCAATATTAATTGAATACATTCTATTTTATATCTTAAACATTTTAAATTAAAGAAAAATAAAAACACAATATATGCATTTTAATTGTAATGAAATAGAATACCGCTTCGAATGTAATTTCCGGTAAAGTAAACATTTAACGCGCAAGGAAATATGAATATTGCATAATTATTATATATCATCAGCAATTTTTATAGACGAACGATTATAGTGATTCATTGATAAGACTGGGTTCTATAAATGACCACTCCATAATCTATTTATGGAGTTTCAAGACTCTCCTTGAGGGCGATCAGTAATCCTTGACATAGTTGGCTACAGTGCATTATTAATTAATTTTTAAAACAATACAGGATCAGTTTCCGATGGAGCATTTTATTCTAATTTTTTCATACAAAATCAACGTCAACGAGTTTCCTTTATAGATACGTAAATAAAATAAAATATGTAAATTGTAAAACGGTTCCGAAATTCCGATATATCATTTTGAGGGAAATGGTTTTTTCGTCATTCAATTTATTTTCTTTAACTGTTAATTTATATATATATTCTTCTTTAATTTAAGAAGATATATTATATCGCTATTTCAGTTTATTAGAAACTGAAAAAATGCTGATGCACTCGAAATTTAATATTTTCAAGAAACCATCTTTCAAATCTTGACTTTTACATCCGATGCGCCATGCAGTTAATTAGTGCAAAATGCGGTTTTTGAGTACTCAGAGATTTTTCCGTTTCGGTAAATATAGTTTCTTTTCGTTTCATCCGAACTAATTATTTACGTGTTACATATAGAGGTCTTCGGAGAAACGCAATAACGCAATTGCACGACAAGATTGCTTACGCAATCGTGGTTTTTTTCCTAGATCCACTAATCATCGCTTTTGACGCAGTCAAATTAGAAGATCAGTTTCGTTGAAAAAATGCTCTTAATTTATATATTTTGCAACGAAACATTCTTCTTCGTTTCTTATAAATTAAACATATATGTCATGCAATGTATATATTTACGCGTGTGATATAATTGGGTCGATTCAAATTGGCAAGAAACGATATTTGGCGATGAGATAGTATTAATGCATCTTGGTGAACGGATATTTTTTGAATGTCCTTCGAGCTTCGCGCGCACGTGACTACCTTAACTCTTCTTTTTTTTTGTTATCGGTTTCTCTTTCTATCTCTGTCTCCTTTTTCTCTCATCTGAGAAGATGACAGGTTGCTCGTATCAAGGAACTGCGTATGCAAAGTATATGAAGTTGTATACACGCTCGTGTGACGTGAACATAATGGCAACGTGAAAATTGAGCTTAAGATGCGCCGTTTTTTGAGGACGCTTTCGTTGAAAGTACCAAATTATTGTAATTCTCTCAATTCACGTGATTATTTAAGATGCATTCAGCTAAAGTAAGATGTCGATTTGAATTTGATTGCAATGAAATATACTCCATTTGCATTTTGGCGCAATAATAACATAATTAAGGAAATTTCTTTTTTATTTGCTGAAATGATTACGACTGCTTGTAATTTAATGTCAGGTGCACTGTTACAGATCTTAATTTTCTGTTTCTTTTTCGTGTCTCTTTTTTAATTCGCTCACACAGTTAAACAAATGATACGTACAAACAAAAATACAGTAAAGATTACTATTTTCAGAGGTTAAAATATAGACAACTTTTTCAATTGGTTAATTCAACCATATCAAAACATTAAATATTAATTTGGCGTGTACATTTTTTTATTGGTATTTCTTACTACCATCAAGTTAAAATCAAACTTTAAACTGGTTAAATTTAAAAAGTACAATAGTATTTTTAAATGAAATGTTTAACTTAAA
>JABFPJ010001515.1:0-24988 GCA_022817425.1 Gryon sp. ZL-2020 | reverse complement strand
CCTAGTTCCAAAACCTGATAAGTCCACTTTTTTCGATTTCAAAGAAATCGCGAAAAACGTTTGAAATTTAAAATAAGAAGCGCATTAATAAAATAATTATTAATATATATTCTATATTTATTCCCGAAAACAATAGATTTGATTTCTCTGATTTGTTTTGATACTCATTTTGATGATTTGATTTTGATTTCGGTGTTCAGTTTGCAACGAGTTTTATACATGCGAGCATAATGCCTCTGCAATTTATTCTAAATCAAAAGGGCAATAAAACCTTGATGCATAATAACTTTCTTTATAATCAGCATTATAAATCAGCTTGTATTATTATAAATTGCCCATGTAGTATTGATTAAATTAATAAAATTATTGATTGATTGATTATTGAATATTTATATTATTCACGTGTTTATTTCATTATTTATTCGCCATATGTGTATTTCAGCAATTATAATGAATTAGCAATAGATTAAGTTTATAGCAAATGATTGGCCATATTTGATAATTATAATTCGGCAATTTTTTGGCCTTATTGTCTTTTCTTTCCAAACTAAAAATTCCAACTATAGTTATTCATAAGGCACTTGTGAATTATACTATTTAAATAGTGAGGGCCTCACAAGTGAAACATACAAGGCACTTGGAATGGATGTCACATGGAAGTCAATGCTGTTTTTAGTGCTTGCATTCTGCATTATACAAGTTCTAACTATTCTAGATTTACTCGTGAGTCCCTTACAAGCTTTTTGCAAGTTTCGCCTTGACAAGTATTTGCATAGTGAAACTTGAGCAAAACAAAACGAGGCATATCCAAGTTTTAACTATTCTAGATTTACTTATGATCCCCTTGCAAGTTTTTCGCAAGTTTTGCCTTGACAAGTTAAACTCACAGTTACCTTACAAGTGCCTTGTAAAAATTAGACAACGCCTAGTCAAATTTTTACTAGGGTTATTAAATGTTGGCCTAAGCTGGACCTTAGGATGTATATAAATGTGCTATGTTTGTATCAGTACTCTAATTATGTTACATATTACTATGTAACAATGATGTATCAGTCTGAAATACAAGCAAAATACTGATCATTATTGATAGCCATGATTTGGCCATTTTTGGCCTAATTATTAAATATTTCTGATAAGATGGCCTCAATTGGGCCTGCAGAGGTTCATAAATGTATTATGTTTGTATATGAACTGTAATTATGGTACATATTATCATATAACATTAATGTATTAGTCTCAATTACGCGACCGGACACTGAACATGAAGAAGAAAAAGAAGAAGAAGAAGAAAACGACGTTTCTTAATTTGCACGAAAAAGGGCGGTTTTTGGGATGTTAATATCTCGCGAACAGATGGACCAATTTAATAGTATATTTTGTATCAAGGGACATTAATAAGAAAATTCTCTACCGAGCGCGAAGCTTACAATCCGAGCCAAAGGCGAGGTTTGTAATCGCACGAGGAGAAAATTTTCTTTTATTTTCCATGGTGCAAACGATATTTTTCGCCACAAGGGAGCAGAAAATGCAGTTTCTTTAAAACTCCCTAGGGATAGGAACTGCACTTTCTGTCACCGTGTGGCGAAACATGTTTTTTCTATTATTTTTTTCAGGGCGATGAAGGGAATAATGTTAATTGGAATTTTATTGCTATTATTGCAATTTTTGTATGTTGAAAAACGGCATTTGTTAGTATCTCGAAAAGAGACACGGTAGTGTTGGCCGCACAAAAACGATCGTTTTTTTGTACTTGGCCAGAGACACTACCGTGTCTCTTGATCGTATTTGAAAAGAGACACGGTAGTGCTGACCGCACAAAAACGATCGTTTTTTTGTACTTGACCAGAGACACTACCGTGTCTCTTGATATGTTTCTTTGTTTGTTTGTATCTTAATCACGCAAAATCTACCGGTCCAATTTAAACCAAATTTTGAAGAAATATAGCCCTAGGCCACGAAAGTGTCATAGGCTTTATATTTTTGCGATATATACATTTGTGCTTGCGCCCGTGTGGAAAACGACATTTTTCTGCACGCGGGACAGTACGGAAAGTGGCTATTTTCCGTGAAACCCAAGTAAAACTTTGACTAGGCATTGTCTAGTTTTTACAAGGCACTTGTAAGGTAACTGTGAGTTTAACTTGTCAAGGCAAGACTTGCGAAAAACTTGCAAGGGTATCATAAGTAAATCTAGAATAGTTAAAACTTGGATATGCCTCGTTTTGTTTTGCTCAAGTTTCACTATGCAAATACTTGTCAAGGCGAAACTTGCAAAAAGCTTGTAAGGGACTCACGAGTAAATCTAGAATAGTTAGAACTTGTATAATGCAGAGTGTAAGCACTAAAAACAGCATTGACTTCCATGTGACATCGTAGCTCAGATGGTAGGACTACATGGCGAACTTGCGGACAATGTGAGGGCAAGGGTTCAAATCTCAATAACATCAAAGACAATTTTTTCAGGCATAAAAATTAAAATTCTTCCAATAATACTTCCAAATTGATAAAATTATAATAATTAATAAAATTAAGATACTTGTAAAATGAACTAAAATAACATTTTTAATAAAAAAATTATTACTCTAGTTCGCCTTACAAGTGCCTCACAATACACTGCGTTACATTTCCAACAAGTGCCTTGTATGTTTCACTTGTGAGGCCCTTACAATTTAAATAGTATAACTCACAAGTATAACTAGTTGGAATTTTTAGTTGGGTATGTATATTTTGTTAATTATATTTTCACTTTCTTCTAATAAATGAACACTAATAGCTAGTTATGCAGAGTATAAATGACCGCAAAGAAGGTATCCGGTAGCCGGCGACTACCGGCGGTAGGCAAGTATGTAAAAACTATCAGATGAGTGTTGAACGGATGTAAATGGACCATAGGTAGGGATGGCCGATTATATTCGATTAAATCGATAACCGATTAATCTTGAAACGATTAATCGATTAATTATTTGATTTTTTTTCATCCAATTAATCGATTTTTTGACTTTTTTCTCAAATAATCGATTCATAATTAATAAAATTTAATTCTTATTCAAACTAAATGTTTTCTTTTCATATAGTGAAATTCAGTTAAATTCAAATTACTTTTTAAAAAGCAACTGAAATGGTTGGTAATAACGTGAATCAATTTTTATATAGTAACTTAAATAGAACGAACGATTTCAACATTTTCCGGCTGTAACGAAAAATAAGTAATTTTATTGTAGGTTAAGATGGGTAGTCAAAAAGGTAAATATCAATTATATTTTAAATGTAATAATAATACAATCATTTTTTTCAATCAAATGCAGTAACATATTTAGTATATTGAAATATATTATACAATAGTAACTATTGTTTTTTATTTTTACTGCAGAGGATGAAAGAAGATTTAAAATATATTTTAAAATCAATAAAAAAATTAAATTAAAAATCAAATAAAAAATTTAGAAATGTATAAAATATAATCGATTATTTAATCGAAAACGATTATGTTTTAATAAAAACGATTTAATCAAAATCGAAAAAATTATTAATCGATTTCTTATAATCGATTATTTTTTTCATAATCGGCAATCCCTAACCAGAGGTCAATTGTTTATTTTGTTCAGTAACCGTTGGTAGCCGTAGGTAGCCATAGATAGCCATAGGTAGCTTACGTAGCCATAGGCAGTCGTGACATAGTAGAAAGTGAAATTTATCATTAAAATGTTCAAAGACATTCAGTCAAATCCAGTCGAATTTGTGGTAGTGAAACGTTTTCTGGAATTGATGTCGCACGGTACTGCCGGGCATTAATGAGCACTAGTAGGACATTACGCATTAGTTTCCATAGCATGAATCCTAGTAGACATGGATCGGGCTTTCACAGGGATGTAACCCAGGAACCCATGGCCCCCATCAGCGCCAACATGATGTAATATTACCTCCTTGTGAAAGCCCGATCCATTTCTACTAGGGAAATTAGTCAGTTTCTATCATTTTGAAGACATCAAAAATGTCTCGCAGTTCAGAGAAACTTTTTATGTCTCCCAATGAGACACCAAAAATGACTTCAAAATTACTTAAAAAGTGTTGTCCAGTGAGACACTATTTTCGGTAGTATTATTGTATTATTTGTATCATATATGATGCAATAGGCGTTAAAGGATTAAATACATGTAAGACGTTATGAATTACTTAAAATCGTCTCCAAAATTATTTACATTACGATCTTAAATTCATTATAGACTGCAAAAATGAAATAATTAAATAAGACACATCAATGATCCTTTTTCCATGCTATCGTGCAAGTTTTAGTGCATCTCTGCTTGTTTTTTAAGAATGAGAAATCAATACTTTTTGTAGATAATTTTCATTGGTCTGATAAATAATTTAAGATTTGTTAATTTTTTTGGAAAACTAAAAAATATCATATAATCTATATTTTTGAAACACTGACAGAAAATGTAAACATCTTTTACTGTTTATAATATTAATTTATTTAGCTTTCTTGTATTATCTTTTTATTTATTACATTTTATTAAAATAAAGTAATTAAAATATACGAAACTAAAAATCTAGATATTCAAATTTAACACGTCACCTATAGTTATATTGGAAGCACTACTTACTACGATTGCATGGCTCTTTTCCCATAGGGGAAAATATATTTTGAAATATATCCAGAAATATATGTGAAATACGGTATTAGATCATTGCTTGGCTTTTACGCCAAGCACCGAACAATATTTTTCTTGATACCTACTGTCAAAGTGCTGCTTTTCATGACTAAAAGCAGCCGTAAAAAGTGAAGCTTTTACGGCTGATTTCAGTCATGAAAAGTAGCACTTTGACAGTAGGTATCAAGAAAAATATTTTTTCCGTACGGGTGGTTACCAGAAAAGTAAGACTTCGCTTATAATTTTAGTATAAACAAACTTTCTTACTATGAAAGTGTGGCACTATTACTAATCCCAGAAAGAAATTGCCGGAGTTCAACATACGGCCCAGAATTGGCACAGTACGGACAGCCGAATTTCGGCTATCAGTACTTAGACATTACAGAAATTAATTCGGCTTACAATAGGCAACATTTTAAAGTCAATATTTAACCAGTACTTAAACAGAAGTAAAAGCAAAAATCTTTCAATACTGGATTAGTACTGGAAAACAATAAAATGGAAGTAGATTTTCGACGCTGGCAATGCACTAAATTGATATTAGCATACAAATGGGCCTTCTTTTCAACCAACGTTCAGCCGATACATAAACAATAGTAAAATCAATGCTGTTGTAATCCTGGTCCAGTACTGGAAAACAATAAAATGTAAGTAGATTTTCGACGCTGGCAAAGTACTAAATTGATATTGGCATACAAATGGGCAGTGTTTTCAACCAATGTTCAGTCGATACATAAACAATAGTAATATCAATGCTGTTTCAGTCCTGATCCACGACTGGCAAATGATAAAATGGAAGTAGATTTTCGACGCAGGCAAAGTACTAAACTGATATTGGCATACAATTGGGCAATTTTTTCAACTTATGTTCAACTTACCGATACATAAACAGTAGTCAATTCAAAGCTTTTATAATTCTGGTCTAGTACTGGGAAATAATAAATTAGTAGAATATTATTAACGTTGGCAAGGTAGTAATTTGATGACGGTTTACAAAAGGGTCATGAACGAACACACGAGACCTTTTTGTAAGATATTTGAACGGTTAAAAAATAAATGTTATTCTAAACCAGGTCAATTGTGAAATTTTGTAAAAATGGCAGAACTGGCCCAGCATTTTGTCGGTTTAAGGTGTGACTACGTTTATGGTTTATTCGAGCAAAAACAATATTTTATATTAATAAGAGACAGACAATTCGCTTCATATAAGTCTGTGCTTTATTAATAAAAATTATTTGTCTTACTCAAACACGCGAATAATTACGATATACTCATGTCAAATTAGTAGAGTAACTGTTCAGTATTATTTTTTTGCATTTATGGTGTATCAATATAATAACACTTTGTTAAAATTTTTTAGTGTGAAAAAGTACTGAAAAATTATCTAAAAAGTTTTCTTCGCAGAATACTGGATCAGTATCAGCGATGAATTCTATTGATTCATGAATGAACACTGCTTGTTTGTTGCTTATATAGAAGTGTCCTTTGTATATCAGTACTATGCTGATATTATGCCAGTACTGAACATATAACATAGCAGTGCTGGTTCAGTACTGGATCAAATCCAAAGCCAGGAAACAACTTAAGAATGAATTTAAATCGTATATTTTCGAAGGCGTCATAGTCCAGTGGATAAAGTACGAGACTAGTAAGCTGAGGGACCGGCGTTCAATTCCTACTTCCAGGGGATTTTTAAAATATTATAATTATACCAAAAAAAAAACTAGAATTTAAGTAATAACAAGAAAATCATTATTACAATATTATTAAAATAAATAAATAAAAAATATGACAAAAATATTATAATTATTTTTTTATAATTAAAAAAATTAGTACCGATTTCATTGTATTTTCGCAGAATACCAGTATTGATCTCGTAGTAAATCAGTACAATACCTAAACTGGCACAATTGTATTACAGTTCTATATCGGTACCTAATTATCTACTAATACTTTAGTTTACCAACATTGTGCCAGTATTCATCCAGTTCTTCATCAGTACCAAATTTGTATTGAGTTAAAGCTGGGCCATAGTACAACCGACGTTATCATTCCAGTATTGTCCCAATCTTGGTGAACAAATTTATCTGTACGGAGTCAGTATAAATGCCAGTACCGGCAACGTCGTCGTCGGTACTGAACCATTACTGGGCCGTATGGAAATTTCTTTCTTGGATATTGTAAGATAACTTGGTAATGTAGAGTGACGCATACTTCATTTGTAAACATTTTATAAATATAGATTGAAATACAATGTACTTTATAAGTATCGTGTTGCTACTTTAACTCCTAGATTTTTGGTACCGTGTAGAATTATATTGTTTTAAAGAATAATAATATTTTTAATCAAATTTTAATTATTGCAATAGCATTATCAAATAAAAGAAGAAGACAAAATTAATTTTTAACCACTTTTTTCGCAAATATTTTTATTTTTTTTTTAAATGATATTATTTATTTATTCATTTTAGTGTATTACCGCCGATGGTGCCACTGTGGTCGAGGCATGTACATTGTTTTTCGTTACTCGGGGAGGGAAAATGCCATTTTCCTCCCTAGGGAGATTTAGGAAAATGGCTTTTTTCCCTCCCTCGTAACGAAAAATATAGTACGCGACATGGGAGATGATCGGAAATTCGTTTCCTTACAAACCTCGCCTTCGGCTCGGCTTGTAAACTCCGCTCGGGAAAACGAATTCCCGATCTCATCTCTCTTGTTGCGTAATGTACTATTACAGTCCTGCGCAGCGGATCGTAAATGGAACTGACAGGCATCGAGTGCCGTAAGCGACAGCTTACGGCAAGAGGTTACTGTTAGTTCCATTTTTGTCCGCTGCGCAGGACTATAAATTTAATTATTTATTTTTTTGAAAAAGTAACGGTTATTTTTTCAGGGTTTAATATACAACTTTGTATTATAATACACTCATACAAATAAACTTATTGTACAGTATGATGAGAATATGCCTAGTCTTTTTGATATGTTATGTTTCTGTTTCACTTTACTTCAAAGAATAAGTTAAACAAAGACGCAAACAGAATGTACAAAGTGTACATTCTGTTTGTACAAAGTGAATTTCTGTCCTAAATTTTATACATTTCCGTTTATTATATATTTCCTCTTTTGATCCCATGTAAATATGTCCTATCATAAATGCAGTTTCATCGTTCTCCGGATATGTTGCGATTTTGGTTTTAATATATCCCTACTTATGACATGTAAATATATATACACAATGATATAAACTCAAGTCTAAAATATCCTTAAATGTATATATCCAACATCTTCTGGTTCTCCCTTTTTCTCTTATATGATTTTTATTCTGCAGCATTTTTATTGTATAATTCAACGACTTCTATCTTGTATATATGGCCAAAATTTCTAGATTGCCTATTAGATAGTTACGACTATTAATTTTGTAATTATAAATGGTGATATATGTACTTATATATATATATATATATTATAATGCCTCTAGATTAAAGAATCCAAAGTATTATTGTACACAGCAAAAAAATCTCGTGCCGGTGTATAAAAGTGTAAAAATTTCGGTGTCATTTTTTACACCCAAAGATATAAATATATCTAAAGTATAATTATGATTGACTGTTGGTACACCAATCGGTGTACAATTAAAACTTTATAATTTGTATTTTTACACGAATTCGTGTAAATATTTGAATATTTTTTTTACTGTGTATATATTACTATAGATATTTTAGTATTCTTATACAAGTTTCCGGCAGCTCATTGTAAAAAATATTTGTCATATTTTCTTATTTGAAGTAAAAATAATCCATATATTAAATATAAAATAAAGTAATACTTTGAACGTGGACTGATGCAAATATACTGACGTTTTTAAGATATTTGCAATGTTGTAAATATTCGTTATTGCTATTATTTTATATTGTTTTGTGTCATTTATTTTGACAGCGCTTTATTTTGTTTATATATTTTTGATATTTCCTCACAGGGACAAAAATATATTTCTCAAAATATATTTAAAGTAGTTCGGCCGTTTTAACGACTGCAGTGAAATATTAACCAATTATAGTTTACATGAAGATAATTCAATATTATATTCACATGATTTTTTTCAACATTTTCTACGTATTGAAATTGTAAGATAATTCAATTTGAATGTTTAGATTTTCCTATATCGATACATTGGTTAGAGTAGCGCCGACAATGTCGTATGCAGCGTTGTTTGTTTTGGAATAGTATCAACGAGTATTGACATTGTCGGCGCTACTCTAACCAATGCATCGATATAGGAAAATTTAAACATTCAAATTGGATTATCTTGAATTCACTCGATTGATTGATTCATTAAAGATTGAATAATATTAATAATTTTATCTTGAAATGTGACTTTTTAATACATGTGACATTTAGTTTTGTGATTCTCATTTCTGAATTTCGAACATGTGACATTAAAGTCAATTAAGAACATTTTGTACTATACTTCAGAAAATGTGACAAAATATTTTTTACATTGAACTTTGCGTAGGAATTTTATTGAATGCCTAACGCGTAGGCAGCAACGTATAAAATAATAATATTTATAAATATCACGATTCAAAATTAATATAATACAGTACATTTATTACAGTACAAAGTTTATCACAAGGGCCTTTCCATAAAATATCACAAGACAAAACTACACGCGGACAAAATATTCATGGACAAAATATCACAGGACAAAATGTCCCACATGGACGAAAAAATATTTCTCAAAATAAATTTGAAATATACAATTTCTTGCTGCAAATATATTTTTTCAGAAAAATATATTATGTATTAGGGCGTATCGAAAATATCATGAAACTAAAAATTCGACTTCCTTAGTAATAAATTGCTTTCTCTTTGTGTGTAGAATAAGTTGAAAAAAAGATTTTTTAATTTGAAGCATGTTTTACGTTCGCGCAAGTTGTTTGAAAAAGTAGTTTTTTATGCTCATTTTTATAAAATCGCATAAAATCGCATAAAATTCTTAAAAATTCTTTTCTGTTGCCTGTTTTTTATTTTAAAACGTGTCCACATCTTTATCTAATAGAAAGATGCTGTATTTACAGTTTAATTTATTAAATCTTATATTTCATTGAGCGTCTAATCTAAGTCCAAACACACGTATTTTTTGTTTTGTTCAATTTTATGATATTTTTCAGTAGAAAATCGGTTTATAAGACATTATTAATCATTATAACCTAACCCTTACTTATTAGTATACATTTATACATAATTTTATGGAATTTTAAATCTATCTTTGAAGGTATGCTACTAAATAATTATGAAACTAAAAATTGTGTTTTTTAATTCATTCTATAATATAATAATCAAAAAAATAATATTATACTTTAAATTTTAATGCAATTTTTTATAATTATGTTGTTTAGTCTGTTTTCTATGATATTTTCTTAAATTGTTTTTTTACTCTATCTTTTAATGAAATTCGAATCTATACGCTATTAAAGCATTGTAATATTGAGCAAAAATTTATATACAATTGTGAATTGAATTACTAATACTTATTATTATAATCGTTATTCACTTATTTATTACTAATGTTAAAAATTTGTTTGAAATTTGTTTTATTATTTACATAAACTTATCATAATACTTATAGAATAAAGTTAGAAATGTATATTAATTATTGTTAAATAGATGGCGTGGGTATTGATTAGAGAAGATACTTCAATAGGATCTTTTACATGTTAATTTTTGAATATATTGTTTATATATGTTATACAATTAACCTATACTTTGACTTCTAGTCATAATAAACCTATAACATAAAGTTCTAATAAACCGGTAACATAAAAAGTTAAAGTATTTAAAGTACCTTTTTTAAAGTAGTTAAAGTACCTTTTTGAACGAATAAATTCGTCATATAAATATTATTCTAAATATATTATTTATTATTAACAAATATTTAATGGACAAATAAATATAATATCGAATAATTTACTCTAATTATAATAAAGTCGTTGTAAATATTCAACTTCGATTCTCAAATAACGTGACAAATATAATAAAATGGAGACAAGATCTAAGTGCCCTACTAAAATGAACATTTTTATATCATCACCACCTTGCAAATTGCAAAAACAGAAATTACCGACTTACGAAGATATAATGCGATACTATTTATATAAAGAAAGTCAAAGATCAGATGAACTGAGATCGTTCCACCCAAGTGCAAAACAAATTGCAAATTTTGTTGCTTCAGAAGTCTGTACTGTATGGGAAAAAGTGTTGATTCCGGTACTTTAATTTCAAAGGATAGAGAAAATGATACTGGATTACAAAGACAAAATATTTATAACATTTAATACCAGAAAGTGGTACTTCGCAATGCTTAACGGAAAACATTGTCAGTTTTTTGAAGGCCAATAATGCAGATGTTCACGTTTTAGGTATTATTAAATTTACATTGTTATTTTTATTATTTTAATTCTTTTTTATAAACGAATTTAGATTTTTTATTTCTTTACAATAAAATTATATTAGTGTTATATTTATTTAGCACCAATTCATATTAGGAAGACTACTATCTTATTTAAATAATCTATAGAATAAACGGTTTATTTTTAAGTTACTGTATTATTGAAATATATTTTTAATAAAATATATTGAAATATATTCTTTAATAAAAAAATTTTTCATTAAAATTTCATCAGTTTCTGTTGGATGCGACGGAACTCCTGTCAACACGGGAGTGCAAAACGGGGTTATTAGACGATTGGAAGAAAAATTAAACAAACCTCTAAAATGGTTAGTGTGTCAGCTGCACGCTAATGAGCTTATAGTTCGTCACATGTTCCGTCACTACGATGGAAGTACGACTGGACAAAAGGATATTCCGGAGAAATAAGTAGTGCTTTAGATGATTGTGAGAAATTGCCATCGTAAAATTTGAGCGCATCGAAGTTGAACTACCAATGATTTTGTCACAAGACTTAAGTAAAGACCAGAAATCCCTATTAGAAATAAGTCGCCCAGTTGTTACGGGATATTGTTCGGCAAGTTTAGCACATCAAAACTCTGGTCCAGTGTCACATGCCAGGTAGTTGACAATGGCAAATCCACTTCTTCGACTGTATATTGCAACAGAAAAACCTACAAAAAAACTAAAAAATTTAGTAATTCTGGTCATAAAAGTTTACGTTCCCGTATGGTTCTCTATTAAATCAAATTCTTTGTGCTATGATGGAGCTGAAAACTTGTACAAAACAATATCTTTATCACGAATTCCTGATATTGAATGTACAAAGATTATTGACCCAGTGATCCAACGAAACGGTTATTTCGGGCATCCAGAAAATATTTTACTGGCAATGATGGTCGATGATAGAAAAGAAATAAGAGACAAAGCTTTGCAAACAATTTTACAATGTCGAAAAGAGACTCATGGTGAAATTCGCTATTTTAAAATTCCAAAATTTAATTTCGAGGCAAAAGACTACGCAGACTTAATAGAATGGGACAATGTTACTGAGCCACCAATAATTTCAAATATTTCAAACCAAGATTTAACTCAACTAGTTTTACAAGAACCGGACCGTCTTAAGACAATGCTGCATTTTCCTTGTCATACACAATCAGTTGAGAGACACGTTATATTAGTAACGGAAGCATCAATCACTGTAATCGGTGAACAAGCAAGAGATTCATTTATTCGCGGAGTATTGATGTCTCGTTCGATTATGCCACAATTCAAAAAGAAAAAACAATATAAAGTTTCTCAAACCGTGACATCAGTGCAATAATTTATATTCCATTACATTTATTTTCAATAATACTCTAATTCCAAGTAACCACATTTTATGTTATTAATTAGCAAAACAGTAGCAAAATGTTATTTATTGCGATTATTATACCATAGAATGAATTAAAAAACACAATTTTTAGTTTCATAATTATTTAATAGCATACCTTCAAATATAGATTTAAAATTCCATAAAATTATGTATAAATTTATAAAAATAAGTAAGGGTTAGGTTAATAATGATTATTAATGTCATATAAACCGATTTTCTATTGAAATATATGATAAAATTAAACAAAACAAAGAATGCGTGTTTTTGGACTTTGATTAGACGTTCAATGAAATGTAAGATTTAATAAATTAAACTGTAAATACAGCATCTTTCTATTAGATGTAGATGTGGACACGTTTTAAAATAAAAAACCAGGCAACAGAAAAGAATTTTCAAGAATTTTATGCGATTTTATGCGATTCTATAAAAATGAGCATAAAAAACTACTTTTTCAAACAACTTGCGCGAACGTAAGACATGCTTCAAATTAAAAAATCTTTTTGTCAACTTATTCTACACACAAAGAGACAGCAATTTACTACTAAGGAAGTCGAATGTTTAGTTTCGCGATATTCTCGATACGCCCTATTATATATATATATATATAAAATAGTATATTGTACAACTATAGTGGGAAAAGTTGTCGATTCCACGAGCGTGTGAAATGACGTTACGAGCGAAGCGAGTGATGTCACACGTGTGTCGCCAACTTTTTCCACAAGTCGTACACGATATTTTTTCCAACAAGGGCATGAAAAGTGGCCTGTTTTCTCAACGTGTTTTCAGTGGGAAAAGTTAACCTCTTTTCACCATGAGTGGGAAAAGCATTCACGAGTGGGAAAAGTAACTACTTTTCCCACAAGTGAATGCTTTTCTCACGCATAGAGGAAATAGGTTACTTTTCCCACCGGAAACAGTTGAGAAATAGGCCACTTTTCATGCGCGTGTTGGAAAAATATATTTTATACATATTTTGTCGACAATATATTTATAAATATATTGTCGATCGTGTGGGATCACAATTCAAAATATCACGAAAAAAATATCACATGTGATAAGATATTTCACATTTTTATATTTTTAAAAAATAACAATGAAGCAACGAAAGTATACATACATTTTCTATCATTCTTTTCGTTCTATGATCTTACGTTGAAATTAGTGTTGGGAATACCGGACAAGAAATGAATTCCTGTATTAAAAATTTTTTAAGCCGCAATCCCGGTATTGATACCGGTATCGATATTTTTTTAATTAAAGAACTCGTATATAATAAAAATTATTCACATTTATTAAAACATATAATATACTATATTATATAATATAGTAACTATAATATACTATTTTATTATCTAACTATACTGATAATTTTTGAATTTTCGAAAAATAAACCCGCAAACATGACAACGTATCAACTGTTGTGTCATTGATTCTTGTTCTGAATTTTGTGCACAGATTTTTGGCAGTGGAAAACGCTCTTTCCGATGCTACGCTAGACGGTGGTACACTGAAAATAAATAAAAACTATTGTGAAAATACCATTAAATTTACCGTGTTGCTTACTGAACATCAGTAATAATCAGTAAACATTAAAAATTAAGTTTTTTCCGGTTTATTTTAAGAAACTTTTAGATGTAAAATCAGTTCCAAAACAAAACGAATTTTACCGTCCCAGTAGGGTTTAATTTATCCTCACAATATAATAAAAATAACTGATAAAAACAACAAATTTCATGTACCAGTAAGGTAAAATTTATTTATAACATATACTTATTTTTAATTAAAACTTATTAATTAAAAAAATTCTTTCTCCGGGAATCAATCCTGTGTCTTCAAAGTGTTGGTCCGCTGTTTTATTCACTATTTATATACTATTTCATCGTTTATGAAAACAGTCGTATTGGGAAACTCACTCATCCAAATAATCAAACATAAATAGATAGCAATTATTGAACGAAACATTTATCGTGCTACCATGGTAATATTTGAAGGAAGTAAAACATAAAATATACTAAAAAGCGCGCATTTATTATCAACAACACACCAAATTGTTCTAAACTACATATAATACCTAAATACAGACTGTAAACAACAGCATGGTAAAAATTGCTCGTCCTTTACTTAAAAATAATGTAGACTAAATGTAAATAGTCAAGTAAATCACTACAAAATATCAATTAAACAACATATTTATTTCCTTTTCGACAATTTTACTTATGTTTACTATGACAAGCACGGTAATTTTTATTGGGTTTTGGTCTCAGTGTATAGTTCTTAAAAAATCGTAGAAGATTTTTTGAAAATCGTCTACGATTTTTATTATATTCCGCGTTTCTTCTGTTTCAAAAAAGTTTAGTTCTTTCCGTATGAGTATATCTAAAGTCGAAGATTTCTTTGGTTAACTAATTGCATTAATTTTATCTTTAATTGATATCTGTAATTGTTCTTTTAATGATAATTTTTTCTCTGACGTTTGTTCAACTGATGCCGATGTATTAATGATCTCATCCTCATGTACAGTTTTTCTAGGTAACAGCATATTCGCTAATACACTAATTACTTTAATCAAAGTATTTTTATTCAGACGCGGAAGTATTTCATTTTCTTCTTGATTTGCTGTATGCAAATATGCGAAAAGTTGAGATAAATTGGTTCGCCGCTCCAAAATGCGGTTTAATAATGCATTTTGAAGTAGTATGGTCAATTCAATATTTTGTTTTTCTAATGTTTTTAACATAAAGGAAAATGTTGCATCTGCTGTTAACAAACTAGAGTCTCTTTGACATAATGACTCAACTCCCAAATTCTGAAGCTTGAATAGCACTCGACAAATAAAATATATTCTCATCTAAGAAAAAGAAATTGTAAATTATATTTTTAGTGATTTAATGCGTGATTCTGAATTGACGACACAGGCAAATTACTTATAACTATAATGAAAATGTTTATTAAGCATCACTTCACATTTCAGTATGTCTTTTGTCAAGTTTTCTAGATTTTTTCCTTAGGTTTTTCAACGAATAATGCGTTAATTTTCATCAACTCTATAAGAAGAAATGTAAAAACTGTGATTTTCAATTACATTTTTTCTATTAATGACACAGACAAGAAATCTGCAAGATTCAAATCTTGTGAGATTTCTTGTCAGATCATGTCAGGAATCTGACAAGAAATCACTCAAGAAATCTGAAAAAATGCATACGTATTGTAAATATTCAAATAAACTATCCCTCAACATTTCAAGTATTTCTCTACATCTTAAAAATGATAAAGAACCTCCTTAAAAACAAACTGTTCCACATAGTCTTTACGTCAATAATCAAAGCCATCTTTTAATGAAATTTTTCTTTAACATACTTCTGTAAATATGTATCGTTTTTAACCGGTGACCGTCTAAACATATTTAAAATCTTTCTTATCTTTTATATTGCAGCCAAAAGTTTAGCATGTGTAATTGTACAACTATTTACTTCATCTTTTTCAATCATAAGCCCATCGAATTCATCGCATTCTTCATCAGACTCATTTTCACTCATTTTCACGTTATTTTCATTTTCAGTCTCATCATCAATATTATTTGGAATCTTGTACAAAACACCTGTGATGGGTAAATGCATTGCGTGGGCGTAACAAAGTTGTTGTTCCGTGACTATTATAAACACTAGCTCCGTCAGTTGTAATGCAAACTATAGCTTCATCAATTTTAAGATTGAATTTGGCCAATTTGTTCATGACAAATTCTAAGCATTGTTCAGCAGGTTCACTCAAACCAATCCAAGAAAAAATCGTTGTCAGAATGCATACATATGTTAAGATATCGGCGATTTCTTCTTGAAGTCCATTCATCAAAGGATAAGCTGAAGCGTTTCTCTTGATCTTTTATTTTGGAAAATTAAATTAAATTATCTCTTGTTCTTAAAATTCCTTGCTTTCAATCCACTTCTGATATAATCAGATGTACATAAAAAATTGAAAGACAGGCCATCGCGAGCTGTCATACGAGCTAATACTTCTGACAGTGACACTTTTTCATTATTTTGAAGATAATGTATTATATTGGATGATGATGATTTTTTAATTTTACTTTCAGTATTTTCAGTGGAAAGACTGGTTTGTCTTTTTAACACATGAATACCATGTTTTGTTCTTATATGTGTGTGTAAGCCACTGGTTGATCCTCGATTACAGCGTATAATTTGTTTGCATTCTTTGCACTTTACCTGTGATCCATTTTTCTTAATTACAAAATAAAACGAAACTGACGAAGTGTCGGTATTTTTTTTTGTGATAGATACATTCAAAATTTCCGTCCATGATTTAAAATTGATTTCTAAAAAAAAAAATAAATAATTAAATTTCATATGCAATTGTTAATTAAAAAAAACACATGAGAATTGTACCTTTAAAACAAATTACTGAAAATATTTCTTTTATCATGTGACACTGATCAAAAAGTAAATACAGTTTTGGCATTGATTACATATATCAGATAAGCATCATATTTTCGTCTTTATTCTAATCATTAGAATGACACCTGATACACTAAGCAAGTAAACTTCTCTGTCTTTGTTTACATTATATGTAAACATGAATGTTTCTCTTTGTATTGTTTTTAGAGATACTTGCCTAGCGTATAGTATTATATTTTCAGATAAATTTGTATTATAACACAACATGTTTGAAAATACATTTAAAAAATATATAAAAAATTATAATACAAAAATAATAAAAATATCGGTATTCAGTAATCAAAACCGGTATTCCAATAACGGTCAAAACGTCATCGATATCCCGGTATTCCAAACACTAGTTAAAATCACCTGTCTGTTATTAGAACTCGAACTAAGAAATAGATAAGCATAATTCATTGGATCATTAAAAGAATTCTTAGAAAGAAAAAAAAGTTATTATGAGTTTAACAAAAGCACCATGCACAAAACATCACTGTACAAAATAATACAGTCCAAGTGAAACAAAATCAAAATAACACGTGGAATAATAACACAAAATCAATCAAAAAAGAACGTAGGCTTGAATAGATAGTATAAAAAAGAACTTTTAACATAATGTATTTCACTCAGACGTGTAAATACGAAAATAAAAAAAAAATAAATCAAACATGTACCAATGCAATTATATCACCTATTGTATCAATCATAGCGCCAAGTAAATAGTTTATAAAGGAACTCTTAAGTTATTTGATTTCAGTTAGACGTAAAAAATAATAAAATAATTGTGCTATTATGTGACATTTTGTCCATTTCCCGTATCCACAAATTAAAAGTTTTATCTACACGCAAACAAAATTTCATTAATAGCTATCATAGGTCATATCACGAAGTGATGTGGCAGCACTTTTTTCTAAAACATCATCTCCGAGTGATACGGCCATATCACTCAGTAATATTACTTACATCAATTAATGAAATTACTTGATATAAGTAATGATGATGATGATAATAATGATAATGATCCCTCATATCATTGAGGGATGCTGGCCAAATCACTCAATAATATGACCGAAATGAATAAAGAATACGGTTGCATCACTCAGGGATATGCGCAATATTAATGTAATGTCATATAAAGCATAAAATATTCCCATAAAAGTTCCCGGTCACGTGATTTTCGATTTGATCACGCTGCCTCTATAGCAAATAATCTGAAGTTTGAATTTCTGTTATTTTTCTTTCAAATTTTAAAGTGAACAATGACAATATTCTATAATATATTTGATATCAAAATTCAGAAAATTAAAAAAATTACTCTTTACAAGTTCGCTTTGTTTAATATATGTATATAAAAAAAATAATTCAAGTAACACATTTTTACTTATTTACTTATTTTCTTAGATATCAAATATATTATAGAATATTGTCATTCATCACTTTAAAATTTGAAAGAAAAATAATAGAAATTGAAACTTCAGATTATTTGCTATAGAGGCAGAGTGATCAAATTGAAAATCACGTGAACGGGAACTTTTGATTCTTGATCGATAATCTTTTATGCTTTATATGACATTACATTAATATTGTGCATATCCCTGAGTGATGCCGCTGTATTCTTTATTCATTTCGGTCATATTATTGAGTGATTTAGCCAGCATCCCTCAGTGATATGAATACAATTAATTTCATAAATTTCATTACTCATATAAGTAATATTACTGAGTGATATGACCGTATCACTCGGAGACGTTATTATGGAACAAAATGCTGTCACATCACTTCGTGATATGACTCATGGTAGCTATTAATGAGTTTTTGTTTGCGTGTATAGTATATTGTGTACCATGGAAGATAAAAACAGAAAATCTTTTTCCCTATGGTGCAAACTGAGTTTTTTGTCATACACGCACGTAAAATACAATCTTACTCCCTCGGAAAAGTGGACAAAATTCATTTTCACTTCCTTAACATTTTAAGGTTATTTTGTTCCTTCACAGATTTTTAAACACATTTTGGTCCCTTTCTCTTAGGAGCAAAATTTTGTTTTAACTTGCATTTGTGACAAAAACTATCGTATGCGACATGGAAGAAATAAGTTTGCGCTTTTAATGTTTTCATAAAAACATTTAAAAAATATATTTTTTAACTAAATTTACAACAAAAAGATATGTGCTTCTTTAAAAAATAATGGACTTTGTACTTCACGATGCTACAATAGTTTCTTATATTGCAATTAGTAATTATATATATATATCGATGTCTTGTGGGTTCATTAATTAATTTAAAAAATTTATTTCCTCTCTTACCAAATGTATGAATATACTTTTTTATTTGTAGGATGTAAGCCAGACGAACATCAATGTAATAATGGTGACTGCATTCATGGTAGTCAAAGGTGTAATAGAGTTATTGATTGTGATGATGGATCAGATGAAGACAATTGCGGTAAGTCGATAATATATATGTATAGTCAAAAAATCTTAATTACAATTAAATTTCGTCGATACAAAATTTATTCTTTTTAACACAGTCTATAAAAAATTATATATACGTAGTATATTATATATAATGGCCTTTAACGTCTATTAAATTTATCAGAATACAAGATTAACTAATTTTCATGTGTTTTTGTTTAATTAATCAATGAAATTAATAGTGCATTAATAAAATAAAATTAATATTACTTGTATATATTTATATTTATTTCTGATATGTTTTTTACTTCACTTCTGTATTTTCATTTTTCATCCGGGATCAGTAGTTACTCATGAAGATGGCCCAGGCTACCACCCCATGCCCGGACATTGTCCCGTTGGAAAGTTTAGGTGTAATTCTGATAGCTTATGTGTATCATATTCAGCACGTTGTAATGGAATTCTCGAGTGCAGAGATGGATCGGATGAATATGATTGCGGTAAGATTACGTAAGGCGAATAACAGCCATTACCCTCAATTGCTATTTTTAAAAAATTATAATATTAATATCTTGCATTTTAAAGATAATATTTATTTTATAAACAAATTACAAGCTGTATAAAACTCAGCGCCCTCACTGACGAAGATATCAACAACAATTTTATATTTTATTATATCGTATCTATTGCCGCTTTTTATATAAATAATAATATTAATAATATTATGATTCATTGTATGCAGGTAAATACCTATTATAATGTTGAGGTTTTACAATTATGTATTATATATTATTTTTGATTTGTTGAGTTCGCTATTTCTACTCTAAATAATATATTAATAATCTTTACACATCAAACATAAATTTCATTTTTATTCATTGATTATAAAAGCTCTAATTTGCAATGCGTTGGTAACAAAAAAAAATTTTTTTATATGATCAGGTCTATCAAACGATAAAACAAATGGTACAAAATATTTAGGAATAAATTTTGATCTAATCGGAGCATAAATTGGACATTCGTCTATAAAATGTTGTATCGTTTTTTTAACATTCATGTTACATATAGTGCATATTTTTTCTTGATTTATAATATAAGAAACATTATTTATTCTAAGGACAATTAGTTTCTTACCAGATAATCGTAATTGCGCAAACTAGATTAGTAAACATATTGGATATGTTTAATTTGAGATACTCGGAGCAACTAAAAAAATCTAAATCCTTCAAGACCCGAAAAAAATTGTTGTAACTCGACATCATAACTCTATTTCTGTCTTCTTCAAAGCAGAGCTGCATGGCTGTACCTATAATTTGATCTTTGCATGATATTATATTTCTTACGGCGTCATCGACAAAAATTTCTGCATACCCCAGCTTTGACAAGGCTGCTTTCAGAAGCGTATACCAGTTTCTTTTATCGTCGTTGTTCGAAGAATAATCCAAAGCGATCAACATATCCAAGCACTTTTTGGCAAATCTTTTCGAATCCATTTTCGAAATTCTCTTTAACATGTTGATTGCTAGCTTTAACGCTTTGATGCTTAGTTTTGTTGATCCTGTTTCCTGTCTCACAAGGTAGCCTGGTGTAGTAAAGGGGACTCGTAGGATCAATTTATAAAATCTGTTCTGGATTTGGTCTATTTTCACGAGGTGTCTAAAACCCCAGATTCCCGCCCCGTATAACATTGTGGAGGATAAAATAGATTTAAATACTCTTACTTTGGTATTCCAGTTGTCTATTCTCGTGGAAAACATTTGTTTCCAAGTTGCTCCCATTGCTGGCACTGCCTTGGAATAGAGACGATTCGCAGCCTCTTTTAAAAGTCCTAATGATGTGAATGTTATGCCTAGGTAGATGTAATTATTGACCACTTTGATTTCTTCATTTTTGTATTTGAATTTTTTTATTTTCTTCTGTCTTCCTCCTTTTTGTGCAATCATGACATTGGATTTTGATGCGTTGACCGACAAATCATACTCATCTTCATATTCTTCCAGAGTGTTCAGCTTGTCTTGCAGATACACGGGGTTCTCCGCTTTTATGATAAGATCATCTGCGTAGAGTAAGAGTTCCATATCTTGATTTACCTTATGATGACCTCTGGATATGAAGAAGTGTTCCATATCTTGCAGAAATAAATAAAACAGAATCGGGCTCAACGTGTCACCTTGAAGAACTCCCCTGGTAGCTTGTATTTCGTCGGTGTAGTCAGCGCTGTTTATCTTAACCATTATTGTCGTGTTTTCGTAGAAGTTTTGTAAAACCCTTATGAGTTGAGCGCTCAAGCCACAACTATATAATTTTTGCCATAATATATTCCTCTTCACGGAATCAAAAGCTCTGCGAAAGTCAAATACAATATATAAAGGCCAAATACAGTTTACCTTTTTCTTTTGTTAACGCGGTAGTCATCTTCATCGTGTTTAGGATTAATATGTTTTCCTCTGTCGATCTATTTTTCCTGAATCCACTTTGTCCTTCCATATGTATTTCATTCTCCTCGCAAAATTTATTGATTCTCGCTGCTAAAAAAGAGGTAAATAGTTTGGTTATGACGTTTATAAGTGCTATACCTCGATAATTGCCTCGATCTGTAGTACTGCCTTTTTTATATAACATTGTAATGTTTGTTCTGCTCCACTCTACTGGCATTGTACCTTTTTCATAGATGGCATTGAATAAGTTAGTGATGTATATTATCCAGTTCGTAGTAAGATGTTTGAAGAAATCGTTCATTACTCTATCTGTTCCCGACACCTTGTTGCTTTTGCTTCTGTTTATTACTCGTATGACTTCTTCCACTATGATTTTACTATCGAGGTCTCTATGTCTGCAATCCAGGTATTGTCTTGTTGAGTATTGAATGGTTGGGTATTCTTTTTGTAAAAATTCTATCCATTTGTCTTTTGCTATAGGTGCTTCTGCGTTTTCTCTACATTTGAATTTCTTCCATGTTTTCCAGAAATCTCCCATATTTTTGCACAATCTCAGTTTTTCTTTGATTTCACGGTAATGCTCTTTTTTACTATATTTACGAAAATATACATATTTCTTTCTTGATTCTAAAAATTCTATTCTTGCTTCTTCGTTGTTTAACCTTTTCCATTCTTTTCCTGCTCTTTTCACTTCTTTCTTCATATTTTTGCAAAGTTTGTTATACCAGGGTTTATTATGCACTTGTCTTGATATGTGTATTTTTATTTCGCTAATGAGGTTGATTTGTCTCGCAACCAATTTAACAGTGTCACACAAGTAGGTATATGCCTCTTCTATTTCTACGTCTCCATTTAATTCTCTCATTTCGTTAGCCATTTTTCCTGGTACTCCTCTTCCGCCCCTGCTTTCCACGTCAGTTTGGTTATGGTTGTTCCTTCGTCATTGTTGGTTCTTGTTTCTATTTCGCTCGTCAACGTTATTTTAACCCTCTATTTGTCATGACGCTATCCCCTCTCCTGTAGCATCTCTCGCGCCGTTCACCTAACAGCCGATGCGCTAGTGCCGTACGCTATTTGGGTGAATCCGATAATGAAATAATTTTTTTTTTCGTCAAAATATTTGTTGTCATGCAGTCAAATATTATTTTTAAACAAAAAGTATTATTAAAACCACAATTTTATTATCATAATTCTAATAATGATACAAATAAAATGATTCTGTGTGTTTAAACTAAGTTTTGTATATCTTATATTTAGGAAAAAATACATTTTGTTTTTTCTCAGTGATTTATGAACTTCAAAATTAAAATATTATTTTCAGATTATGTTACGTACTTTTGTAGTTGTAACTGTAAGATTAAAACGATTTTGAAAAATGAGAATATATATATATTAAATAATTAAAATAAATAAGAAGTTATATTATATTATTCACATCCATTACAAAAATTGTATATTCAGATGCATTAAAACAAATGTATGCATTTATTTTAAATTAACATAATCTTATAATTTAAATTGTATTTTAAAATACGGATGCAAATGCTATTGTTCTTCGATATGTTCTGTGGAATTTGTCGATAGTCCATGATATGACAAGAAACATCCTGATTTAGTGTCTAAATATAGTGCAACTTGACATTGTTTACAGAAAATTTGTACATTTTTTTTACTGATAATTTTTGAAGGCATTTTTTTGGCACATTTATTTTGTTTACAGATATTAATTGTTGGTTAGGAATCGGTTTTGTCGCAAATAATGATGGCACTAACGCACGATCGGCAGAACCAATGAGCGCATGGCGATACACACACAACCAAACAAATTTAAATTCATTGGTTGTGCCCCTTTTCCGCTCACACATATACGATTTCGAGCGGTTTGACAAACAAAGTGTTAACCGGAAAATGATCTGTTAATTCCGCGACCTCAAAATCGTTCAATATCAGCAGAGCATTTACATTCACCCACACATAGTCTATTATACTGGTTCTGTTTTGCCCCACAAATGTATAGTTTCCCGCGCTGTCCAAAGTAGAACATCCATTGAGTAAAGTGAATCCAAGGTCTTCCATTGCCGAGATTAGTTCTGATCCATTTTCATTTGTCTTTCCATCTAGTTAGAATAAAATAAAATATAAAATTATTGTTTATATCTTCGTCCGTGAAGGCGCGCAAAGTAAAAACAAATGGCGATGCGAAAATGAACTATATATGTATAGGACAATCTCAACACTGTAAAAGATAAGTTGACTGTTCTTATAAGAATACCGACGATGAAATTAGATTGTAGTTTTCACTATCAGCAATAAAAAAACCGAACATTTATTGTAATTTCAGTAAATGTTTGTGCAGTCAAAACAAACTACAAACTCAACATTTCACATTTCCGTTTTAAAAAGCCCACTTTGTAATATTAAGTCAAATGCAAGTGTGACATTTAAACAAAAATATGAATAAGGTAATTAAAAATATTATAGGCAAAAAGAAATATATTTCATCATTAGCATATATGCTTGGTCTTTTTTAGTAAGTGTTAGTAAGTGGCATCTTAACGTATAACGTAACAAATGATTAAGCAAACATAACATATCCTGATAAAGAGCAGGCATATATGCTAATAACTGTACAAGTAGTCGGACAAGTTACAGTAATTCCACAAGAGTGCAATATGACATCATAAGCGAAGCGAGTGGTGTACCACACTCCACATATCGACAACTTTTTCCACAAGTCGTAAATGATACTTTTTTCAACAAGGGCATGAAAAGTGGCCTATTTATCAACGTATTTTCAGTGGGAACAAGTTAAAGGAAAACAGTTGAGAAATATACCTCGTTTCATGTCCATATCAAAAAAATTAACATAACAAAATGCAAAAATAAGTTATCAGAGCAAAAGAAAATGCCTCTAAATAAAAAACAACCTCATTTAAGTTAAATAAATTAAATTTTTTAACGAGACAATTTATCAACCTGTTGATTAATAACAGATATTTGTCCATCAACATATAATTGAATTTAGTCATTGACACCATTTAACTTTGAAATGATTTAATATACAATATCTCATATCTGGTGTCCGACATCTATGTCGCAAACCTGAATGTTGCATGTTCGAATGTCGCAAATTTGAATGTCGCATTTGCTTGAATGTCGCATGGAACAAATGTCACAAAATTGAATGTCGCAAGTTCGAATGTCGCA
>JABFPJ010001514.1:0-24999 GCA_022817425.1 Gryon sp. ZL-2020 | reverse complement strand
GAACACCACATCGAACGCCCACGACAATTATGGGCACCGATGTATTCGTACACCTCCATTGAGGGCACAAAAAGATGATCACCACATCAAACGCCCACAACAATTATGGGCACCAATGTATACAATGAATACATCGGTGCCCATAATTGTTGTGGTCGTTTGATGTGGTGTTCATCTTTTTGTGCCCTCAATGTATGTGTACGAATACATTTGTGCCCATAATTGTTGTGGTCGTTTGATGTGGTGTTCATCTTTTTGTGCCCGTAATGTAAGTGTACAAATACATCGGTGCGCATAATTGTTGTGGGCGTTTGATATGGTGTTCATCTTTTTGTGCCCTTAATCTAGGTGTATGAATACATCAGTGCCTATAATTGTTGTGTCCATTTTGGCTTGTGTATCAAATTTATGTGTATGATCAGGACTCTTCCAGTAGAACATTATATCACAATTTTTCTATCATATTATATAATATCCCTTAAAATAATATTAATCTGAATGTTAAATGATCATATCTTAATATTAAATAATCGTTCTACTTAAATGATCGAATAATTAATATAAGAATATATTAATTTTAAATGTTAGTTGCATAACTTGTACTTATATTCGGCAGCATATTACGTTATGAAGACGTCATAATCATGTGAACATTATGCGAACAAAAATAAGAAAAAATTCTTTGAATGTGAATTTATGCATATATGATAATGTGTACCCCCATATTATATTTAACTGAATTGCAGCGATATACATATATATATATAAAATATAGATATATATGATGTATATAACATATACAAAATTTTATATATATAAAACTAATACTTTTCCGAACGGGTGCATTTTCAAATGAAAAATATTTCCTGTCCCTCATTTTCCAACGAATTGTGCTTGCGCAATGTTGTACGCAGCAGAGCGATCCGTGGCGCTTGTACACGGCTGCACAAGAATGTTACATAGATTACGTAAAAGAATTTACATTAAACAAATTTATACATTTCACACCAATTCATTCTGTCGAATTGTAATACCCATAAAATTGTTAATTCTACCATTTGCACCAAAAAAAATCATGGGAATAGAACAATTATGATCTACAATTACTTAATTCAAAATGAATTCTTATAAAAGTAGAAAATAAAATTTTTTAAATTATTTAATAAAATAATTAATTTTTCGCTTAATTGTATACAGTGCAAAACAAAAGTGCTAATAAAAATTTAAATAATAAGTATAAATGACCCGTTCTCGTTTCATTGTTCTTTTTAAATTGCAGAATGCTTTAAACCTAGCTTCATTACATGTGTAACAGGCAGAATAGATTTTTACTAAATTTAGTCCGTCACACGTAACACACACTTTAATTATATCTTAATTATCACACATAGACTAAATAACTGTTTAACTCTGTTTTTTTTTTAATTTTATAGTGAAATTGATACGCTCAGAGTAAAAACATAATTTAATACATGTTATTCCGTATGAAGTTAAGTCGTTTTTGTTCTCAACGTTTTAATTATTGGTACATTTGTTCTACTATCAGACTCATTATTGACAAAAAATGTGTCTGCCAGAAATATTATTAAATTGTAAATGAAAATTGTTAGCCATTTGAGACATACAAAAACTGTATAAGAATTTGTTGAATCTTAAGAGTATACGGATTTATTGGACAAATACACAGTGGGACAAAATTTTCTACTATTATATCACTTGTCGATGAAATTTATTAATTTTTAAAACTGATTATTTTATACGATGATATTCGCTTTTTATAAGGATTCTGAATATGTAAAAATTTTACTATACAAAGAATTAACAAAGAATGTAAAATTATTTGCTAGAACATTAAGGTGATTCAGTCAATTGTCCCGAAATCAGTGGCAGTGTTAGTGTCTTTTAAAAATAAAATTTTTTGATAATGAACAAAATAAAATAAATGTAATCAAGCGATTCTTTTATTATGGGAAATTGTATGCAAAAAGAAATTTCAATGTCCAATGCAAACTTTTGTCTCAGTACCTGCCCGCGTATTTTTATAACCTACATATCACAAACATAAAACGAAGACAGTTACTGAGAACGAAGTTTGCATTGAACATTGAAATTTGTTCTAGCATACAATTTTCTCATAATCAAAGAATCGCCTGATTACTTTTACTTTATGATGTTCATTATCAAAATATTTCATTTTAAAAAGACACTAACACTGGCACTGATTTCGGGACAATTAACTGAAGAATAACGTTAATTAATTTGAAAAAATTTCTACCTAAGACCACAGTCATAAACACTTCCTGCCTTGAAAACTTCCTTGAAAACTACTGTGTAAGGCTTTTAAATTTAATAATATTGTAAATACAATTTTACATTGTTTTATTTATTGTATAATACTATATTGTTTACATATTCATATTCCTCATAAAACTAATATCTATATAAAAAAATTCTTGGTTAAAAGTCAAACATTTTTTAAGTATAAATGATGATAACATCGCTTTAGTCATAACTTATTGGCACTTAAATTTAATGCGATGTGATAAGATAAACAATCATTCAAGGTATTATTCTATGCCAGTTCCTCTACGAAACTATTTAATTTTCATTGACCAGTGAAAATCACTGTTTCACAGTATAATTATTTGTAATTGTAAAATGTTTGCCTATTTTACATCTTTTAATATTAGTTATTAATTTCGTTAAATAAGAATATTTTACGTACCATAAGAACATTATACCATATGGAGTCCAACAAACGATAAATACAACTACGATAGTGATTGTCATTTTTAATGTTCGTACACGTGCTCTTTCAAGTGTGGACATATTGGAACATCGAAGTCTTATTAGTACAGGTTCATTTTGTCCTGCATTTTTGATTTTTTCATTATTAACATGGCATGTCAAACCTGCATAAAAAATACATTTTAATATTATATTATATCACTATATTATGGCTAATGGAATCAGTATGTAAGATCAAATGACATTGCATGATACAATCGAAACGATACAGAGCCAAACATGATATATTATAAAAAAACAACTAATCCTTTCACTCTTCTCACTGATTGTATCAAATATTCAAAATATGTTCAAAATTAACCGTCAGATTATTGTTTATAAATATCTCATAAACTCATTTTGTAATATCATATCAATATATATATATATATATAGATTTCATCCTATGTTTGTCTGTCTCTTTATCAGTTTTTTTGTTGGTTATCTGTTACCTCATCACGCAAAAACTACTTGTCCAAATTAGATCAAATTTCGTTTGTATTTTGACGATGCTGCGTGACGGAATATATATTTTGAATTCATTCTAAACTGAGAGAAATCTCATCAGTTGTTTTCATTAACAAGTTTAGTAAAAAGTTATACTTACTCATTTTACATTATGTTTGACTGATATTTTCAATAAAATTTTCAGTAAAACTGAATATTCGGTTTCGTTCAACTATAATTTTCCGTTATATTAAACTATTTGTAGCATTAAATAAATATGTAAGCAGAGACCGAGCCACAACTGATATTTGTTAGTTAATTTAACACAAAAACAGTTAATTCAATTTATAAATTTATTTTGAATATTTTATCTTACACGGGAAACAACAAAATTGATTGAACGTATCAAAGCTTTCTAGTAGATCTTTTTAAATTATATTTTTAACCTGTACTTATCAAATAGCATTATATGTACTATGAAAAAAATGTTAATATGACTACAATTTTGGTGTTATGATCTAGATGCTTCTGACGGTTTATAACTGTTTGTAAAATTCTGATGGAAAACAACCAGAGTGATGTAGTAAGATCAAATAAATCATTCAACATTGTGTTTTATATTAAAAGTGAAAAAGACAAGTGATTCTAAATTATATAAGTTGACATCTTAAACATTTTTTTGTGAAACAATTTTTTCAAAAACGGTTTTTCTCGTATTTGGCGATACTAATGCTTAGTACAACAACTTCGTCACTATGTTGAGGAAAGCAGAAAAAGCTTGCGGCTTAACGACAATTGCGTTCGAGAAGACAATCAGCAACACTCACTCATGCAGATCCTGGTTTTATGAAAATTGTCGCATATTTAAACTAAAAATGAAAAAATCTCTGAGAATTTGCAAAAATAATAACTTTAGTGTCAATTCAGCTAATATGTATATTGCGAGAAAAACTTTATACAGAAACTTCCTGGAAACGAAGAAAATTAATTTCGAACGAAATTTGCTTAATAAGCTTGATAATACAAAAAAAAGAAGACAAATAGAAGATTATAAATCAATTCCGTTAAAAAAAATAATTAGAAATTTCATTGATCTCACAACGTTTTTACAAGATCTTCATACTCAGCTACGACATTCATCTGATTTTCCCTTTGTTGACGTCAATTTCTTCACAAAGTCACTCATTCAATATATATTATTTGTACAAAAACGCGACTATCTGCATTAAATTTGCGGATAGCAAAACCCCACAGGTTGAGATAACACATGGTTTTTTACAAGAAGACGTGCTTAGCCTTCTCTTATTTTCACTTTTACTTACGGATCTAGATAAATTCTCATTACATAGCGGTTCCAGAGGTATTTCGATTGACCACAAAAAATATCTACTCGCGAACGCCGACGATATCACCAAAAATCATACATTTTTTATCAACAACACCTCCATCAACAACACCCCCACCAAAGGAAATACTTAGATATCTAAGTGTTTCCTTTTTCGAATACTTGTTTATTCAATAGATTGGCTAATATGGTTAGTCGAGAAGCACAATTCTCGATCGGGACTTGCCCATCCATGCAGAAGAAAATAATTTGAAAATAATGAGCCCATAACTTACGAGATCTTAAACTCTTCAGATACCAATGGGGTCTTTTATTGCGCGGTGGTTTGGGGCAATTGGTATTGTAACCTAAATAGGTTACAGCTCCGCAGAAACCCGACGAACTGTCAAAGTGGATGTTCGCCGATCGGACTTTAAAGAGCCGATAGGCACTTTTGTTAATTAATCGGCACTGTTGTTTTAGTTCCGACCGCGCCAAAAATTTCGCCGCAAACTTTTGCAAAGAAATTGCAAAAATTTATCGCCGCGTGGCCGCAAATTTTTTTAAAAACTCACGCAAAGTTCCGTGCTCCCTTCCCATCGATATTGTCGCCGTTTGTCGCCTGAGTCGTTGCTGTTATTTTGTGTTCTTTGCCTTCATCGTCGCCGTCAACGTCGCCAAGACATCGTCCAGGTCATCGTCGTCATCGTCGTCGCACGGATCAGCAGAAGTGACACGGGATTAATTCAGTTTTTTTTGGGCTGCGTAAGCCGATATTTTTTTTATTATTTTATTCGTACCGTCCAAATTGTGTCCGTCTTTATGCGTGTAAGTTTCTGTCGCTCGATCGGCCACCCTGTCATATATAAATTTTTTGAAGATTTTTTATTATTAACTAGAATCACCGGTAAACGGTCCACCGCGTGACAGTATGTAGTGGTACTCAAGCAAATTCAGCTTCAGTACTTTAAGAAAATTATGTACCCTCCGTCCTGCACACCAGGATATATATTGAAATATAAATATAAAGACCTTTATTAAAATATAAATGAAATACAAATGTCGTTAAGAAATTTTGTATGTTTCTACTCAGCGCTGTTGAACTCCTAAAGATTGATTTAATACATTTTTGAACAATTCACCACATCACAACATGCCACTTTGCGTATGGAACTCTATTAATACTCCTATTATAATATTTATTTTATTTTTTTTTTTTCAAATATTGTATAGATCCTAATTCTTAAATATATATATACATATTAAGGCTAATGATATTAAATATAAATCGGAAATATGACTATTATTATGAAATTAGTTTCAATAATTTGATGAAATTTTGTTCGATAGTGAATCATGTTGCTGACATGAGTCAAGAAAAATGTAAACAGTTTTGCATTTGAACTGAGACGGTACTAGAATGACTTTGGTTGTTTCTGGGTGTTTGTGCGAGGCACAGTGCCTAGCAGTTGAGTTATAAGTCAAACTTTTGGAATTTTTTGGAGAAAAAATTGGTTTACTCGTACTTCTCATTCTAACGAGTCCATTGGACTAAACCTGACTAGGAACAATTATTTAATGTAAACTTAGGTAATGTACTTGAACATGTTAATAAATATCACTATGTTAGTGTGTATCAGAACTGTAATTATGTTACACATTACAATAGAACAATTAACTATCTATCTGAAATGCAAGCAAAATACTAGTCATTATTGATAGCCATGATTTGGCCGTATTTTGGCTATATTATCTGCTATTTCTATGAAGTGCTAGAGTGCTATGCTGAAGCTATGAAAATGTAGCCTCATCTGGACCAGATGAGATACATACATTTATTATATTCGTTAGAACTGTAATTACATTACATATTATCATATAATATTAATGTATCAGTCTTAATTAATCGTCCAGACATAATCGTCCTTAATTTGCGCGAAAAATGGCGATTTTGGATATTTCAGACCGATTTACACGTAAACCTTGTTGGTACATTCAATATTCAGTTCGAATGGAATTGTCTATATCAAAATGTTCTTAATGATGTTGCACCAAAAGGCAACCGTAAACTTTCGAAGCTGCTCCTAGAATACTTCTACTTTAGATAAAGTTTACCGGGATTAGATAAGTCTAAGCCTTATCTAGGTCCCGGCAAAGAAGCAATTTAAGGCAACAAATTGTTTGATAAAAAAGCCAAAATATTAGATTGACAATACTCTAAAGGATTTTGGTTTTTCCAAAAAAAGATATTAACATCACTGTAAAAACTATCCGTCTTAGCGAGTTGACGTTAGTATCTGTCTTATTTGAGACAATTTACCGTCTAATTAATAAGAAATATCTTAAAACAAGACTTAAAATGTAATGCACGTCTTATTTAAGTCATTACTATATATATTTAAAAGTGTATCTTAAAGACGTGAACGTGAATTTCTACTACAATCAAAATAAATAAAAATGAAATAAACTTCAATAAAAGTAAGATAAATAGAAAAAAAGGTTAACATTTTGTTGAAAAACATTTTAGAAAAATTACAAAAAATTTCAAAATCTGTCGTTTCTGAAAATTTTCCGCTCTTATAACTAAACCTATCTGTGGACAGGATACTCCCTTTTAAACAAATGTACTTCTCTGTCTAGTACACAGTAGTAAATATATTAAATTGTTTGGACCTCCAAGACAACAGCCTTGTTTGAGCGCAACATGCATATTTTTGATCTTCAACTCGAGTAATGCGAAATTGTAAAAACCTACCGTACACGTTATCGTATAGGCATAAGGTGAGATTATGCTCAAGAATAGCAACTTTTAATTGTTCAAACAAAAAGTTCCTGCATCAGGGCAATGAAATTTCTCAGGGTGATATTATCCGTTTAAAGAATTTACCAGAAGCACATTTATTTGCTAATTATGTGCCAAACAATATGCCAGACGTTATAATGATGAGATCCCCTAAAGTTATAAGTTATGGTACAATTTATCAGAGGCAATCAATCATTTTAGTAAATATCACAGATCATTCGATTTCTATTTTAGCAACTATTGACGTTATTTGTTATCAACAAAGTGATTGTATTTTACTACCAAGTTTGCCAGAAAGACCATTATAATAATATTATTATATATCTGAATGCATACTGTGTTTTACGTGGAAATAATAATTTTCATCAAACTATAAGGTTAACACAGTTGATTTTTCCTCATCCAATACCTCAGTTTACTCATAATAAAAACAAGTATGTAATTTTACTTAATCGTCAAAATACAGAATTCTATGGTTAATGTCAGTATATTAAAATGAAAGACATTTAGTAGCGTTATGATATCTAGCTTTATGATATAAAAATTAACATTATTATATTAAGTGACTAAAAAGGAAAGATGTAATTTTAGTTATTAGTTATTTTAAGATTTATATAAATTACTATAAAAAATATATAAATTACTAGAAAAAAAATTGTTCTAGGGAATTTTCTAATCTAATTTTCTAATTTTCTTTCTAATTTTAATGGGAAAATAGAGTTCTGTAAATCTTCTATTATAAGAAAATGTAAAAAAACAACTTTTGATAGAAAAATCAATTAACTTACAGTTACGAATTACATTATTAATTATACATAATCACAAATGTATTAAAATAAACGTCATTTTTATTTCCGTTAATTTTTTTTTATTCAGTTCATTTATTTATTCCTGGAATTTCATAAGTAATATTTCTTTCAATTATTATAAATACAAATAAGAAACTGCTAACAGTAATATAAACATTCTAATTCCAACGTGCAATTAATTTGTAATTAAATCAGGTGCATTTCAATATACGAACAAATATAAACTTTATAATTCGGCTACTTCTTTTTTCAAAAAGTGTTTAACATCGCGGTTAAACTTGAATACAGCATAACTGTATTCATCACTGCATTCATTTCTTATTCCTAAAATTTCTTGCGCGATATAAGTAAGAGTATCGAATTAATCGGTAGGATAACGTGTGTCCCATACATAATATAAAACAATTAAACAAGTAATAAGTTTAACTGTATTCGGATCGTTAACATCTACTCTTGCGCTGCTATCAGCAACAACAAATCCAGCTGCTATTGAATTGTCTGCAGTCTAAACAACAAGTCTTGGACTGCTAGACAATCCACTTAAAAGTCCTTGAGTCGATTTACCAGCCTTTGAAAAAGACAAATCAATTATAAAATTCATGAATATATAAAATATCTGAAAGGAGATACGATAGTGCTGGGTGCACAAAAAACGATCATTTTTTTTTTGTAGTTGGCCAGAGGCACTACGGTGTCTTTTGATATAAGTTATATTCTATAAATTTATTTATTTCATTATGGTATTTTTATTAATTTTTACAATTAGTTGAAAATGGCTGGCAAAAATACCTCTTTCACAGTGAATAATGGTTCATTTGACTTTTGAAATCTTGTCTGTGTTAACGTTTCGTGGAGTTTAAGCATAACATTAAGTGTGTCACAATTATTAGATACGTCCATATCAAAGAAGGAGGCCAATTTTTGTTTTGTCTTATTCGTCCATTCAAACAGTTCATCTTGGATTATTTTTCGAGAAGTACATAATTAATGTAATACCTAAAGTAACGAAAAAGTCGAATACAGAAAACTATTTTATTTACAAAATATGAAGTAATTAAATTTGTTTACAATTAAAAAATCTATATTCAATGCTAATAAAATGTAATTAATATATTTTTTTTATTTATTTATTTATTCATTTAAATCTACGGGTAGTCCCCTTTCAGCATTGCCAGATAATTACGATACTATTATACGATTGTACGATACTATTATACGATTGTACGATAATTATCGTACAATCTAACAACTATAACAGTTGTTAAATTGTGAGATTTTCCCCATGATTCTGGCATCCCTGGCCCCTTTACATTCAAAGTTACATTATAAGTAGATCGGTATTATTACTTTAAGTAGCTACAAATAGATTTTTAAGTATCACAACAAAAAAAAATATATATATATATAAGTATAAATATGTCGCACAACGCAATCATATTTTATAAATATTTTATAGATAAACATCAACCGGAAATAGACTCGAGCTTCAATTAATTAACAATGATATCTTTCGTTCAAATAGAGCGAATGAAAGACTGATAATAGTGGGATTCGAGATATATATGTTCGCGAGACGTGATATTCTTTAAAACGGATTTTGATACATGAAATTTGTTCTGTAAAAAGTAGTGGCAAAAGTCGGGTTATTCCTCAAATATCTTTGTTGAACATAAAAAATAAATTTGTCTGTTAATTCCGGTAAAGATATCAAGTTATTAATACAAGAATATAAAAAAAACATCATTAATTTTGCGTCTTTTCTCAAGAGAATCTAATTTTGCCATCGCCCGCGCCTGGGAGTACTCGTGAGTGAAAGAATCCAATGGCGCGCCAGCTTTGAACATATATATGCGTAAAAATTTATTTTGGATCTTTTCAATCGCGTAAGTGCCTGAGATAGTATGGCAGGGTGCCGATCCTACAGTTATTTTAAGGACACCAAGTAATATAGACACAAATGAAATAAATACTTTTAAATTAAGCACGTTCAATTGACGTAATTGTAAATAGTACACATAGCACGTAGAGCACGTGACAAAGATATTCAAGCAGATGAATGAACATATATATTAGTTACGGTAAAAGATACAGATAGTACTTTGACTACTTTGATTCGATACACAATTAATTAGATGTACTTTGATATAGCACAGTTTTATTTAGCGCACAAGGCACTTGGTAAACATGTAAAAGTAGTACTGGCAGATTAATAACCTAACGTTTAGCCTCCTCTAACTACACAAACACTATTTCGTTTACTTTGGTTCGATACACGAGTAAACAAGTACACTTTGAAATGGCTCAGTTTTATTTGGCACACGAAGCATTTGGTGCGCATGTAAAAGCCTTAACAGTTAAGTAACACACTAACATGTAGCTCACTGTAAAAGACACAAACAGTATTTAGTTTATTTTTGTTTGATACACGAGTAATTAAATACACTTTGAAATAGCTCATTTGTATTTGGCACACATAGCATTTGGTGCGCATGTAAAAGCCAAAGCAGATAAGTAACATACTAACATTTAGCTTAATCAAAAAAAGACAAACTCAATTTGTTTACTCAAATTATCCATAGTCCAAATCTACAATTTTTTAAAAATAAGTTGTTACTATTATCCGGGCCAGGGTCTACGTTAGTGTTCAATTTAGAAAGACTCTCAAAAACTTCACTTAATGAGATATCAACGTAATCTATGTTTACTGTCCTATCTTGAGTATATCTATTACGAATGTAGAATA
Source organism: Gryon sp. ZL-2020 (assembly GCA_022817425.1). NCBI lineage: Eukaryota > Metazoa > Arthropoda > Insecta > Hymenoptera > Scelionidae > Gryon > Gryon sp. ZL-2020. The sequence continues at coordinate 14,086 of JABFPJ010001514.1, read as the reverse complement.
GTGTTTTATCGGGTATGTATATTGATTTGAAGTACTCAGCGAGAAGAGACGCGATATCAGGTTGCGACGTGGCGTAAGTTTCATTTAAGTACATAGATTGAGGGATATCTTGCGAGTTTTTAAGTCTATTCATGTGTGAAAAAAAGTTTTTTGTACTGTTAGCGATGGAAAATTCAATATTCGATATATAATTATTGTAGCAAATGACCCAATATTTTTTTATAGTTGCGGGAAAAGAAGAAAACGTGTTATATGCGGATGGCAATTTAGTTTCTCTATACACTTTGTAGGCTTTCTTCTTGTCACAAATCATTTTTTTAAAGTTTTATCGAACCAAGGGGGCAATAAGTATGATTTAATTTTTGTATGTGGGATACAATTCGAAATTATGTTGTTTAATATATCATATAAATTATTAACAGCGGTTTCCAAGCCTGGTGTAGATAGTAATAAGTCGTAATCGTATATGTTTAAGATACTGGTTATATGATCATACTCGACTGATTTAAAGTTAAATATCAAGCGTTGGCCAAGGTTTTTGAATTGGTTATATCAGCTTGTTAAATCAAAAATTAAAAAGGGATATTTGTCAATTAGTATAAATGAGAAATATGTGCTTGAGATCTTTATAAAATTAAATGTTGAAAAGATAAGGTCTAAACTATTATTGTCCAAGTTTACTATGTTGTTGTGCTGTTTGAGATTAAGATAATTTACTATTTCAGATAAAATTTCTGCAGATACAATATTGGATGGAGTGGATAGTTCATTAGTGTAAAAAAAGGTTGATGATGTACCGGTATACCGGTACCCTATTTTTATTTAAGTCTTGACTTTAATTTTCATTTTTGTTGAGACATCAAAATATTCTTTAATTACGTCACCAATTCTCTTAAATTTATTTTCTATGCGTTGATGACTAAATGTAAAAGTTAGAGTCATGAGTCTTTTCGTATTATTTGACTCGTCATTACATTTCTTTAGTTCGGCCGATATGGATTGTCAAGTGGAAACAGCAACTTCTGGTTCTTCTGCAAACAGGCAATAAACTGCCGGAAGATCCACCTTCATATCGGCCAATTTTCTTGCTTGACACCGCTTGGAAGGTCTTGAAAAAGATTATAACCTAGAGACTGCAGTAAATTTGCGAGGGGGCAAATGGTCTCTCTGACAGTCAGTTCTGCTTTCGAAATCAAAGATCTACAATAGGTGGCATAAGAGGTTGCTAACAACGCTGTTGTAACTATTCGACAGATGCTTTCTTAAGCAGGCCTTAAATTAGCGGACTAAACAACTAAAGTCGTGTTAGTTTCCAGCAGAAAAACCCATGAGTCAATTACGGAGCAGTTGATCAAACCGCAGCGATGAACGGCTGTGGTTAGAGAGCATATCTGTGACTGTGCAGAAAAGCAGCACAAATCACACACGCAGTGTCCCGGCTAATGCTAAATATAGGCAAGCTCAAACAAACGAAAACTTCTGTGATAACCTCTGTATTGCCTTACGTTGCTCCCGTGTGGTCCAGCGCTTTGTCTTTTATGTCATACGAGAGAGTGATGTCTAGGGTCTACCGTCTAAAGTGTCTTGCGTGTTACCAGAGCATTTTGAACAGTTTCATACGACGCTGCTTGTATAATTACTGCCATGTCACCAGTTGACCTGTTGGCAGACGAGGGCAGACGAATATACTGCAAAAGAGTTGAAACAGATCTAGATTTCGCGAATATAGAAAAAGATGTCACTTTGACAACTTAGCAAAGCCGTTGGGCCAATTCCGCAAACTGTAGATTGACCCACCATTTAATACCGCACATAATGATGTGGATCGGTTGTAAGCATGGGGAAGTTACCATTATCTCACCCAACTGCTTACCGAGCATGGGTGCTTTCGTACATAGCAGTTCCGCTTCAGGTTGAAAGACGATTCGCTTTGCCCAGAGTGCAAGAACATGAGTGTAAGACCGAGGAGCGTGTGTTTTTGAAGTGTTCACGGTTTGCGCCGGAATGCGGAGATCTCGCCCTCACTCTGTGGTGGGCCGTGACAACGGACGACCTTGTCCAATTGATGATAGACGTTGAGGTTAAATGGAATGCTGTGTCCAACTATGCAGGAAGGTCATAAAAGAGTTGAGGCACCAGGAAAGACGGTGCAGAGAAAAAGGGGGAAGACCAATGATGGTTAGAGTGATAGACGCATAGGCCTACCGACCCCCCGAGAAGTGGTTTCTGGCGAAAATACCTCAGGAAAATTATTGGAAAGACGTAGGTGTTTAAGTGCAGTAGAGTTTACGGACGAGTCCCACACTAACTGAGTCTGAACCAATTGTCCGTGAAAAGGATTCTTCCCGAAATCCTTTTTATGAAAGGAACTAAATAAATAACTAATAAATTTGCAATAATAATTAAACTGCAATTTTTTGCTATAATATTGTTGTCATCACCGCCCTTCCCCCCCCCCCCCTCACATTATCTTAGCCAACATGCACAGCCACCGCACTTTGCGGTGATTGGTGCGGCACATTAAGCCTCTCATTCTGCGGAAACTTAATCAATCGTGCGAAACTTACCCCTATATAACTCGGAACGCTCTCAAGATCATTCATTCTCTAGATTTTCGAGGTGCTCAATATCTAGGCGATTATCATCCAGGCGATTAACCCCAGGCGAATGTAACTTGACGACACTAAATTATATTAGGCGTCAACCAGGCAGCAACCCAATAGTTAATAAAATGTTTGGGAACGATAAGTTACGCTTTTTCACCTTCACTTTTTTTTAGTGTTTTCTTTTGTTTTTTTTTATTTTAACATATTCTTGACAACCAAAAGCTACAGTATAAACCTCCGTTATTTAACTTGCACCCTCTTTGGCCAAGGTCTAATTAAATAAAAACAGAGCCGGTATTATCGAAACGAGCATTACGTCGCGCCCAAAAACATTTTTGACAATGAACATTTTTGAGCAAATTATTTATCGTGTTTTTTTATGCAATTAATTGTTCATTTAACCCTTTTTGTTGCAACTAAATATGTTATACCACCTAAAAAAAACTAGCCATACATACATTATTAACCCACTGAATGATTATTATTATGTACTTCAACATACATATTATTTGAATTTAAATATGGAGATTATTTTATTAAATAATAACAATGTTATAATATTTTGAAATTAGAGGTGGGTTAACGTTATTCCATCGGTTATAGTACAAACTTTACTTTTGACATCTGTGTCATTGATGACGAGTATGTCAATATTTTTCAATAAAAATTTGCCAAAATGATAATGATAAATGCTATCATATCAAGAGACACGACAGTGTCTCTAGCCAAGTACAAAAAAAACTTGTGCCGCCAGGGCTACCGCGTCTCCTTTCAGAATCAAACAAGTCCCAGTATTTGACATTAAAAAACATTAATAAATAATAAGCTTGTTGTTTATTTTGTGTCATTCTATAGCCTTTATCGAGAAGATCAGAATAAAACATGACAACTTTATTTTGGTTCATTATTCACTAAGTTATGAAGGCTCAAGAATTTACGTTTTTCTCGTAAACTTCATTTTCTTCTTCTTCTTCTTACTTTTCTTAAACCTAAGCTCATATCAATGAGCTTAGGCTAGATGAATGCGTTTACTGTTATCGAACGTGATCAATCTTTCGCTTTAAGCCCTATTATTATTATACAAATTGTAACATAATAATGTTTTTAGCACCATAACAACTCATCCATTAGCCTTTTATGGCATAGTTATGGACAAGTAGTTAATAAATCGAGGTAATGACAGCAAAACATGGCCCAATGAGGCTATTAGTTACTTTGCAGTTTATTTATACTAATATATTATTATATGATAGTTATTATATGATAGAACATATAGTTATTATATGATATAGCACCGTGTATTTGTTAGCCTGTTATGGCATAACTATGATCACCTCATTACAAACTACGACCAAATAAGAACAAAACTACGCCCGAACATTGCTAAAGTAAATGAGAAGCCTCTAAGCAGCTTATGGGAAGCTTATGGTCAGCTAATGAGAAGCATATGGGATGCTTATGAAATATATATGCGAAGCTTATGGGATGATTAAGGGATACTTATGGGAAGCTTATGGGGATCTTGAGAGGAACTTTTGCGAAACTTATGGAATGCTTATGGAATATTCATGGGAAGCTTATGGGATGCTTATGTGATGCTTATGGAATGCTTATGAGAAGCTGATGAAATGCTTATGGGATACTTATGGGATGATTATAGAATATTTTTGGGAAACTTATGGGAAGCTTACTGGAAGCATATGGGAAACTTATGGCAAACTTATGGCAAACTTATGGAAAGCTTATGGGATGCTAATGGGATGCCTATCTGACGCCTATGGAATACTTATGGGAAGCTTATGGGCAGCTTATGAGAAGCTTATGAGAAGCTTATGTGAAGCTTATGTGATGCTTATGGAATGCTTATGGAGTGCTTATGGGATGCTTATGGCATACTGTTAGGAAGCTTATGGAATACTTATGGAATACTTATGGAATACTTATGGAATACTTATGAGAATCTGATGGGATGCTTATGGGATGCTTACGGGATGATTATAGAATATTTTTGGGAAACTTATGGAAAGCTTATGGGCAGCTTATGAGAAGCTTTTGAGAAGCTTATGAGAAGCTTATGGGAAACTTATTGGAAGCTCATGGGAAACTTATGGGAAGCTAATGCGATACTTATGGCAAGCTTATAGGATGCTTACATGACGCATATGGTATGCTTAAGGAACGCTTATGAAACGCATGTGGGATGCATATGGGATGCATGTGGGATGAATATAGGATGAATATGGGATGTTTATGTGACTTTATTTCAATAAATTCACAATATAAACTAAAACTCAAAAAAATGAAAAATATAATAATATCAATAAATGTATTTTCAATCAAAGGTCTTGATATCAATAAATTAAGGTAAGTATATTTGGTAATTATGACTTAAGGAATCTTTAATTTGAGGAGAAAGTCTTGGATAAAATCTAAAACAAAAATATTTCTAATAAAACAATATGCACAAATTAGTTGTTGGTAGATATAGTTTCGTTATACAGTCTTAGTTTCATTAGTTCCGATAGTTTCATAAGTTAGTTTAAAAATAAAAAAACTTGGCGCGAAAAATGTTTATTCTAATTCAGTATTTACATCTACAAAATATTTATTTTAACATATCAACGTATATTGTTTGCGCCAAGTTGTCTTATTTTTCTTCAAAACTAACGAAACTATCAAAACTAAAAATGTATAACGAAACTAGCAAGATTAACAAAACGACAAATACTAACAAAACTAACGAATCTACCAGCAACAAATTTATGCATACTGTTTTATTAGAAACATTTTTGTGTTAGATTTTATTCAAGATTCACTCCTCAGATAAAAAATTCTTTATGTCATAATTCACAAATGTACTGACTCATATTTATTGATATCAATACCTTAAATTGAACATACATTTAGTGATATTATTACATTTCTTCTATATTTAATTATAGAAAATCTTTTTTAACTAAACAAACGTTATAAACATAATCGTGATCAACAACCAATTATTCCCAAAACTCTGTCTCAAATTTTTGTTAATGTTCTCTCAATTTTTGACTTATTTAAATGCCGGATTATTTTCAAATATCTTGATTGTTGAAAATAATGTATTTCCTTTTCATTCGATATAAATATTCATATACAGATTATTTTTTTGATATTATACTCTCAAAAATTGAATAAGTGCAAATTTCACTTATTTGCAAAGTACACAATTTATTCAATTTTTTAAATTGAATAAATACTATAAAATCACTAATAAAACCGCCGTTGAAAATGAATATTCGATTCTAAGCCAATCATGGAACAAAAACAAATAGCGCTATGAGAATGTAATAAGTGTTCAGCTAGGTGCTATAAAAAAGACACTAGTGTACATGGTCAGCTTATTCTAGAACACAACCGGTCGACGCTTATCATTGCAGCTTAATTCCAGCAAGTTCCAGCAAATTATACTTTTGTCGTTTATATAGTTTGATACAGTATCCATTTTGTCTTACATACTGATTGCATCTAATCTTTATTACTCTTAGCTAACGTTTGAAACATAATACTAATAACAAGTCTCGAAATTAGAATTACTAATAATATTTAAGAACCGTTAACAGGACTCTCGTTACGTAACTACAAAATATCAAGGTCCAAATGATTATGCCCACTTTGTACATTTAAATACATAAGAATTAATTCATGTTTCACAGTTTTGATACCTCAGGCCCGAAAGTGCCAACTTTAAAAAGATTTCTTTTGAAAAGAAATATTTTTAATGGATTTATAATGATATTATTCTCGTCATATTTCATTTTTTTATACTAAAACTATTTTTATTCATTAAAATTAATTATATAATGAATCATTATTTAATTAATCATGTCAACATTTATTTTCATATATTTCTTTCTAAAATTAGATGAAACACAAAATGACCTATTTCGAAAGCATTATAAAAACTGGACTCAAATTCTGATTTCAAAATTATTAAAACATTTGGCTGGCTATCTATTAAATGCATATCACTATAGAAAAAAAATCCAGTCACGACATGAGTGAATCGTTCACTAAACGAGAAAAATTTTAGCTGATTTTGTGTAGGGTAACAAAGATGAAAACCAGAAGGTGTTCAACGAAGGGCTAGAAACTAAGATCACTAACGCAAAGGCGAGGTAAGATATATTTTGGTGAAACTACTTATATTGATAACCAGTTATTTTTGATAAATAACTTCTAAGAATATATTATTAATAAACACCAGTTATTTTTCATACATAACTTGTAACAATGATAAGAAATATATTTTCAAACATACAAACCTTGTCTATTTTCTTGGGATTTACTGCATATTTCACATAAAATCATCGTATATACAAAACATATTATTATTATTTGTATTACATACATTGCTAACGCCGTAAAGATATTATAAATATTTTCCTCCAATTCTGAATTAAAAGAATCAAATGTTACGCATTGCGTGTAATTCGGATAGTTAGGATGTTCTATGGCATGGTAGATGAAACTCTGGAACAAAAAACGTATGTGATTACACATTATAGTTATAATGATAAATTAAGCGTAGTCGGGTCAGAATTTTTTGTTCATTTTAAAAACTCTTTCAAGAAATTCAATTATGTCTCTGACTCAGTACACAAATTTTGAACATTATTTAGAGTATATTTCGCAATCATTTTCGGAAAGTGAATTATATATCATATAAAATTTACACAGTAAGATTGGATACGATAGGGTCTAACTCACCACGGTGGAATAAAACAATTTGTTGCAAAGAAAAAAAAACAGATTTTTTGAAGCCTATTGTCCTAGATCTCCAAAATGCGAATTATCTTTCTCCACACTTTTGAAAAGGTCCTACTTGTCAGTTTGATCACACCAAATTCAAGTCTATCCTTAGCGCTTACACCCATATCATATCATATAGTTTTTACCGAAGCAGTTCAATAAAAGTAAAATTCAAAACACGTGACATTTTTAAATATCACGGAATATTACGGAAATGTCATTTTCTAGTGCGACATTCTTCTCTATGTGGTAAAATGAGTTTATTTTTTCAACAGATTTTTGGAATTTTACAAAAATTTTACAAAGTCCAATTTCAACATTTAAGGTAAATGTCCCAGTTTGTGTCATACACCCAATCTGTGATAGTTTTTGTAAATAATTCCATATAAATATTTTTAAATCGAAAAGAAAAAATTGCATATTACAGTTTACATTTTCGTTTATTGTATTGTTAACTTTCATTTGAGTTATTTTGTACATTTATTAGACAATTTTCGTTGAATTAAACTAACACAAATAGGTGCTTAACCTATCACAAAGTGAAACATTTACCTTAAACAATCAAATTTAATATTTAATATTTAATATTAAATGTTTAATATTTAACGATTACAATACGAGAGATGACATTCTTCATAAGCTGTCCAAAAATTTATACGATTTAAAACAATTGTGTATCTCTAACTCACTCTGGTTAAACCTCCCGAGACAACAACGACTTTCTCATTATTAATTAAATGTGAAGTAATTGTGAGTTCCCACGTGATTGGCATGTGACTAACAAGTAAATCACAGTTTCTCGCTGGGTGTGAATTAAATGTTAAAAAGTTATAACATTTCCCTTACACGTGCGAGAAAATAACCAAACTTTCCTACTCAATTGAGTGGGAAAACCAAACAGTTCTCGAACGCCGCGAAGAGGCGGGGACAATAGGAAAACTTTCCCCAATATCCCTTCCTTTTCTGTTAATCCCTAATTATATTTTTGTCTCCTTAATTTTTTTTCCTTTTATTTTACCTTTCCAATTTTGTTTCATGTTATTTATTCTTTTTAATTTTTAACAATTTTTTCTGTTTATTTTCGTTCTCTTATTTGATGTTATTAATTTTTGTTGTTATTTATTTCTTTTTAATTTTTTCTTTTTATTTTAACTTTCTAATTTTGTTTCATATTATTTTTTCGTTTTAATTTTTTCAAGACAATCCACGTGTGTCAGGTGTGTTAGGCAGATTTTGTCTTATAAAAAATTCCTAATCATTATATTCTAAGACCTTTTCAATAAATATTTATTTTAATTGTTTAATGTATTTTAAATAATAAACAAAAAAATTTATTTAGCTCTACATCGTTTTCTTACTTTTTGTTTTAAATCATTTGAAATTTGGTTTTCTTATGTCGAACTCTCCGGCCAGGGTGCTTCATCCCCTGGACCCCCTTCGCCTCTTAGCGAACTTCGTTATTTTATTCTTTTGAATGCTTACTCGTTTTCTTTTTAATTTTTTAAAAATATTGTCCGCACTTATAAAAAAAAGTAACATTCTCAATCTGTGGGAAAAGTAAAGTTAACATAAATATCACATTTGTTCTACACCAGAAGTAGACCAACACAAGTTCACATTTGCAACATATATGGTATTTTCCTTACTTGATGGGAAAACTTGTTAGTTTCTCCTCTCTCGTTAGGAAAAGTGTCGTACTCAACTCGTGAGCTCAGGAGATACTGCTCACTCGTAAGCATGGCTCAGTTACAATCACTGAAAGCTGACGTACGAACGCTGAAAATCACGGTTTCTAGACTGCAAAAGGAAATTGCTTAAATTTAGCAAAAGGAATCTGCTTAAAATTATCGGCAATTATTTGTTGCTTTTTGGACTCGATGACAATTCGTATGATAACGACTCTTTATAGGATACTGTCATCAAGGTCATTAAGGAGATAAATAATGACTTTCTAAACGAGCACTTGATAACAATAAAGCGTCTCGATTCTAAACGAGGAAAAGGCCAGTCTTCTTGAAATTCGCCATTACGAAGTTTAAATGCATTGTCTGTACTTCCTGCACAGACAATGCGAAATCATAGTATATTTCAGCACTAGTGGCCGTCAGGCCGCGTGTGGTTAACGACGTTTTATTGTACGAGTGCTAACTTCATAGAGTATAGAAAAGACTTTTCTGTACGAGTGACGCAGTCACGAGTACGATAAAGTCTTTTCTGTATGATTTGAAGTTGGCACGAGTGCTATAAAAATATTTTCATCGCCAATGATCTCTCTCCAGAACAGCTGAAATGCTGAAATGAGAAATCGCATAAAGTTGCTTCCTTTCCTCCGCGAAAGCAACGTGCGTCCAAAATTCAAGATATAGTAGTTGGCAATAGTGGTGAGTTGGTTGTAGTAGTAGTAGTGGTTAGTAGTAATAAGTAGTTAGGAGTTTCTCGTAGTAGTAGGAGGTAGTAATAGTAAGTAGTTGGTAGTAGGCGGTAGTAGTAGATAAGAATTGGTCGTAGTAGTAATCGATATTACCAAAACCTATCTACTACTACTGCCTACTATTAAGACCAACTCCTAACATCTGCTACTACTTTCAACTATCGCCTAGTACTACGGCTATTTCTAAACTACTACTACTACTCAACCACCGACAACTACTACCACCTATTACTCCGACAATCTACGAACTACTACTACTATCAACTACTGACTACTACTACCATCGACTACGGCTAACCCCTAACTACTTCTTCTGCTAACTACTTCCAACTTCTACCTCCTACTACAACGACCAACTTCTAACTACTACTACTACCAACTACTTACTTCTACTATCGCCTACTTCTACAACCAACTCCCATATACTTCTTTCTACTACGGCCTACTACTACGACATAATCCGAACTACTAGTACTATCAACTACCAACTAATACTACCGCCTACTACTATGACCAACGCCAAATAACTACTATTACCAACTACTTACTAGTGCTACTGCCAACTACTACCACCAACTCCTAACTACAATTAGTATCAACTACTGTCTACTACTACCACAAACTACTTCCACATACTAACTACTAGTACTACTATCTCCTAGTAAATTTTGCCGTTACTAATGTAAACTTCTGAACTACTTATGAATAACTACGGCTGCAATTAGCTTATAATTACTTTTAGCTGCAATTGGCTATTAATCACCGTTTATTTCAAATCACCCTGTATATCTTCAAAATACTTATCCTTCTGCCCTCTCAATATTATTATCGCAAACGAATCCAACTCTGTATTAGATCACGAAATTGTTATGTGAAAATTATTCAACAGTTGAAAAAAATGTACATTAAACATAGCCCTCGGCTACAATGGTATTACATCCAAATTATTCTAAGCTCCGCCATTTAGATTAAATTATACACAAACTAAGGTATACAGCATTTTTTGATTTTAAGCGTGCTTTTGATTTTATTAACCATTCAATTCTATTGTAAAAATACGTTATATCGCTTTCTAAGTTATGAAAATAATAAACGCTTTATGAAACGCTGAGCATTAATTGAATATATTATTAAATATTATCAATAATATATCGGTACTATTAATAATAATAACAGTTCGCTTTGAGCAGTGAGTCATATACACATATCATATTACATTGTGGACAAATTTATCTAAAACCTTCAAAAAAGGTTTATAATCATCAAATTTTGAAATAAAAAAAAATCATGAAAAATGTTAAATACTAAAATTTAAAAAATCGGAATTGAAAAAACTGAAAACGTATTCATGAATTCCTAAGAAATATGATAAAAAACGAGCAATGGCGATGCCAGTGAATGAAACGAGCATGGCGATGGCAACGGTGATGACAACAGCGATGGCAACGGCGATGGCAACGGCTATAGCAACGGCAACGGCGATGACAACGGCGATGACAACGACGATGGCAACGGTGATGGCAACGGTGGTGACAACGGAGATGACAACGGCGATGGCAACGGCGATGGCAACGGTGATGACAACGGCGATGGCAACGGCGACGGCAACGGCGATATCAACGGCGATGGCAACGGCGATGACAACGGCGATAGCGTCATCAATGGCAACGGCGATGACGTCATCAATGGCAACGGCCATGACGTCAACAACAATAGTACTGATGACGTCATCGATGACGTCATAAAAAATAAAAGTCTTAAGAAAAATCCATAAAATTTTTTTAAAATTTTTGTGTTGTCATATCTCGACGAAATTTCAGTTTTAATTTTTTCAAATGCTATTGTGGTCTCCGAGGCAGCCGCAATCTTAAAAAAAAGACAATTGTGGATTTTGAATTAAAAAAAATAGATCTGATCGGATCCGGAATAGGATAATCCTGTAAAAGAATAATATGGTAGTGTCTAGCTTTGTACTTGGCGCGAGATACTACCGTGTCTCTTGATAATGCCGCGGTTACAAATAAAAGCCTAGAAAAATGCCCTCGATTCAATTTTTACCAGAATAGATAAATCGCTTAAACTTAATAACGCGGTAGAGAAAATTGTAACTGAAGTGCAAACGTTTCATGAAGATATCGCACAAATTTGTGAGGACGTCGTTGTGCTTGACAGTCGTGTTGCTATTATTAAATCTAATCCTTCTCTCAATGAATTATCTCTCGAAGTGATTAATGAAGCTTGTGATGAGATTCGCCAACGTTGTCGTCGCCCTTGAAATGTGTTAATCCTCGGTTTCTCTGAATTTTTGAATGAAAACGAAAACATTCTGCGCATAAACAGACCTTTATCGGACATGAACCTAGGTATCTTAGCAACGCATGCTTTTTGTCTCGGTAGAAAACGCAATGATATCATTTGCTCATTGAAACTGATTTTTCCTTTAGAAAGCGACGTTGCCGTGATTTACAAAAATAAAAAAGCTTTCGCCGACAGAGATCTTGTTGTAAAAAGTGATCGTACGATTTGCGAACGCACTCATGAAATCGTAAGCGCGTTCGCAAATCGCAACTCCGTAAGAAATTGGAGGAACGTATTGATAATGGCGCGACCAATTTAACCATTAAATACACCGATAGCTCTCTGTGCCTATTTTCGATGGCCAGAGAAAACTTCAATTAAAGATGGCAAGTAACTGTCAATATTCCATCGCATTTGAAGGAATTATTGCGCGCCAAATATTCTATTACCGATGGTTACATTATGAAACAAAAATGGCATCGAAGCGCGACTATTATCGGTTGCGCAGCATCATGAGAAAAACGCTAGCTTTTCGCGCTATGTTAATCGCAAGCGTCTACCGGCGATTTAAATAAGACTCCGCCCCTTTGACGTCTGTGTGAGCAACTGTACAAGCAGAGCATCTCTGATGCGGACTGCTTAACTTTTAATTTTACTCCGCCTTTTTCTGATAATCCAAGATACAAGGGTCTTGGTTTATTATTATGTTTGTCTATGTCATTATATGGAAACTCATCTATTCGTTTGTTTATATCGTTTAATGTTATTTTTTTTTATTAAAAAGTCCAAGATTTCACGTATTGTTTATGCAGCAATGCCTTCAAAAACATCGTGCATAACATCTATCGAGATATCTTCTGCAATATGAAAATTGTTGATTTGGTTAAATACACAATTTTCAATAATGCTCGTGGAATCTTTTCTTTGTAAACTTTGTTCATAAGTATCAATACTTCTGACAAGACTAACATTTTCAATTGTCATATCTTGGCATTGCGCATTACTTATAGAACAAATTATGCACCAATATGTAGCATTGAAGCTTTGGACAAAACCACAAATACAGTTAAGACCAAGATTGTCTCCTAAAATAGACACACACTGGAAGAATACCCTCTCATTATGGTCGTTAACGTTAATTTCAATGCCATCTTCAGACAAACTATTCAATTCTTTTATTGTTACTTCAAATAGTCTTTGATTACCGAATTCTCGCAAGTGCTTCGTATATCAAAGAGTAGAAACAAAAATGTTTTCTAGCTTAGCTACAAGATGCGGTGGTAAGCACGGCAAAGATACGTAAAAGCCACCGAGTTTTTGTTCACCCGCATGACTTTCTAATCCATTTCCGGTCTCAAAATCGTCGTAATAAAGAAAAAGCGGAAGAACAGTTTTATTTCCATACAATGGTTTATACTTTTCGAGTCACAATTCAGCTTGCATGACATTTGTGATTGTTTTATTGTTCTTATATAACGTGTCAATATAATCTATAATTTGCTTTAAAACACCCGGTCTTTCAAGCATATTTTTCAACGATTGAGGCAAAGGAATGTGTACAAAATAAACCTTATTTTTTTTAAAGCCAGATACATTACTATTATCGTTAGAACAAACAATTTCTTCACCTTTTTCAATTAGTTGCGGATATATAAATTTGCCATGACTTTGATACGTTTTGAATCTCGCGTGTTCTGTCGAAAAATTATGAAATAAATGTTTACTGTTTTCTAAAATTAACTGCGTTTTATGGTACACATTTTCATTTGTTAAAGGCTTTACAGTAGCTTCTACTTGCATAAACGGAATCATCGTATCCGTAATGAAATTGTCAAATACAGTAACAATATCTTGAACTGCTTTACGTAGGTTTGTCAATTGAACATTTACACATTTACGTTATTGTAATTTGTTTTCCTATATTTTTTATATAAAAGTGCGAAAAATAGTTGATTAATACAAG
>JABFPJ010001513.1:0-25012 GCA_022817425.1 Gryon sp. ZL-2020 | reverse complement strand
CTCTAAATGTTCGAGTAATCTTTATCTCTTCTTTTTTACAAAATCTAACGCGAAAAGACGGAACTAATTAATTTGTGATATAAATTTCTTATGTAATAATTCATAAAGATTATTATCACTTTTATTCCAAAATGTTTGTTGTACAAATATATATTAATTTTGTATTATTATTTTATGCTTTTATGTTTATTAAAACAAATTTGTTTGAACAACTTTTATAAAATGTTTAAACAATAAATGTAGATTCAATTCAAAATATAAAATAACTGCAAATCAATTAGCAAATCATTTTGATTTATGTCAAATTAATATTCATTTTATTCCAACTATTTATCCGAAAATGAATAATCATTTAATTTTAAATTTGTTACTTAAATATGAAAATGTACACATAAAGATTCATTTTATGCGTTCGAAAAATCATAACTTTTAATTTTATAACTTATAATTTAAAGTTTAATTAAATACAGAATAATTATCATTTCTCATCACATTATCAATCTGTTTGCTGATATTTTAATTATAAAATCATCCGAACTCGTTCATTTTGTAATTAAATAATAATGTCAATAAAAAAAATAAAACCAATTAAAAAGACGGGCAATTTTCATTAAGATAATTAAGAAAAATAACGTTAAATACACAACATTTATTTTATATCTTTATATCTGCAAAATCTGTACATTTATCATAATTTTTCATCGTTGAAGACTATACCATACTCGACGATTAATAATTGTGTAACAAACAATAAATGTAGAAAAAATCTTAAAAAATGTATCACAAATTTATTTAATCTATAACTTATTAACATAAATTTGAAAAAATAATTAAAATCTAAAAAATCATTATTTATATATAACTCGTTTTTCTGTCTGCCAACCGGTTCTTTTACTATTCTGTACATTCACAGTTTTAAACTAAATCACATTATTCATAAAACATAACATGTCGTAATCATAATAGAATTATTAATTTGAAATCAATTAAAGAGTTCTATGTCAACTTTGAACTATTTTAACTAAAATTAATAATTAAAAATTATTTCTTATCAATAACTATTTCTTATCTTCTTTTCTATTATCTTTTTCATCTCAACTTGTTCTAATTTCATTTATATTCATTAAATGAAATAAAAAACTGAAAATTACATTTTCCCTGAAAATATTACATTTTGAGTTCATCATAGGACTGCAATTCCTCAAATCCCTTTCCCTAAGATAAGATCTTAGCTGTAGAAACTCACCAGTTAATCTACTTCAAAGGCACAGAACCAATGGAAATAACTGCAAAAATTGCTTAAACCAAGAACTACTATTTAATGTAAAAAAAAGGAAAATACAAAAAGTCACGAAAATTGCACTTGAAGAATAAACACCCACGGTCCTCTGTTGAAAAGTCGTTTATATTCTAGGTTGCATTTTAGCCGGTTGAAATGAGTGGTGCGCGATCATAAACTTGTACGGATAATTGTGCGGGACGATGGGACAGAAATTAAAGTGGCGCGTTGGATCAAAGTTGAACCTTTATTTATAAGAAAGTGCCAAGGATTATACCTTCCTTCGGACTGATAAAAGAGTGGGACAATATAGCTGGGATTCGATGGGTTCTCGGCACCAGCTTAGGTGGGAGGCTCGTACTTTCAAGGTCGAGAAACGACCATAACATCCTCGGCGGTGTATGAATGCATATATGCGATCACATATATGCATTAAGCCAACCAGAAATGATGCATGTTTACATTGCAAATCACACTTTGACTGTATCGCAGACACACCTACGATTCGAAAAAATGTTTATACAATGAAAATCATAATCGCGCGACATCATTTAATCATTATCATTTTGCTATTACTGCTTGATATATTCGACAAATCATCGACAATACCGTTGGTTAACGTTTGTTCAGTTACTGGTTATGTTGCATATTTTATGTGTTATAACTTTTTGCTATATATGCTTTTTGTTTTGCTGTTTTTAAGATTAAACGAAATATGGAAAAATTGCGTGACTGTCAATTTGAATTACAACTTTGCATTAATAAATGCAATCTTACGAATATCTTAAAATCAACCATATAGAAAAGTATCAAAAGTCAACTGATTGCAGAATTAAAAGGAATTAAAATTGCATTTTAATTCCTTAAATTAAGTAAGAATGAATAAATGAGTTTAATTGATTTATAATTAAGGTGAATGTCCCAGTTTGTATTATAGTCCCAATTTGTGTTATTTTTCAAACATTTATATTCATTTCAACGTGAAAGTAAGCATTGTTTCATGTAAAAATACGATAGTAAATATGCAATTTTTTAAGCTCCATTCTTTATGTTGATTGGAAAACAGAATTTTAGAATAATTTCAATTTATGTTTGATTAATATTATTCGCTGTATACAATATTAAAAGAACAGATTGTAGAATAACAATAATCGCAGTTGAAACAAAATCTTGTCAATATAATAAAAATTGCTACGTTGACAGACTTCATATTTTCTGTTAATTATTTTTTTAAAAGATGAGAATTTTCAACATAAAGATGGTTTTCTTATAACTTATGGTTCATTTTATCATTTCATACCTTTTTCCAAATGATTTTGTCAATTTGTAATACAAGATTTCATGTTTAAAGTCAGTATTATTCTAACAATAAGACAAATTGGGACATTTACCTTATTTTATTAAAGAAAATATCAGAGATTTGGAGAAAAGTTTTGTACAATCAATAGGAACCTATAGTTTAGCAAACTAAAACAGATTTATATTTCGTCATTCAATTGATCCTCTCTTTTAAGTATCAAAAATTTGTTTAAATAATTAATATAAAGTTTCCCATTCAAATTACATATATATAGAAAACTCTTAAAACAATAATATTAACTTATATTTTTTGTGAATGAAATAGTGAAATATTAACATTTTGAAAATTGAAGATTCAGCATAAATTATAACAATACGTTTTATATATAATAAGAATAATAAATTATCACTTTTTATAAACAGTTCACTCTATTATTTTATTTCCATTTGTGCATTTTGTAATACAAATACACTTAATTTTTATACAATTAAATAATTATACATCATGTTGATACTCATTAATTTTATTAAGAACATAATGTACTTGAGCTACATTTATTCTTTTTTTTCTATACGAATTGTATTCCACAGTTTATATAGAATCTGAAGTTAATAGAAGTCTATTACGATACAATGTAATAGACTTCTTAAAAGCTACAAACAATTATAATGTAATGTTTGTTGTACAGTATTTGAATTGTTCTTGAAATGTTCTTCTATATATTCACACAGTCCAATGTTCTTTTTGCAACAATTTAAAAAGCTGTAGCATTTAATATTTTCAATCAAACTTGAGATATAATTTATATTATATATATTATATATATATAATATAATGTTTAACTTTTACTAAATACACTTATTATATTATATAATAAATTATGTATATATTTTATATATTAAATATAATTTTTATATAATTTTATATATATATAAAATAAAGTTTTTATATTTTGTATGAAAATATAAAAAATGTATTTTGTAGATATATTATTTTATAAAAATGTTATACAATATATAAAATATATATATATATTATATATTATATAAAAATGCGGTAATAGTTACGATATAATAAAATATAAAATTGTTGTTTATATCTTCGTCCGTGAGGGTGTTTTTCACTATTATAACCCGATAAAAAAATTCCAGATTTCTCGTACGGACCAAAATATATCCAAATATACAAGACATAAAATCTATATTTCATATATATATCCAAAATATATATCAAAGTATTTTAACTTGGAGATATAGACAAAATATAGTCGATGATATATCTAATATATATGAAAAGTATAATATCCAGTCTATATAATTTTAGATATATCTTCATCCATAGGGGCTCATCAAACCTGGAACTTTTCCCGGGAAATTTTTTTTATCTGTCGATATCAACACATTGTGTCTCAATTTACGATGTAGTTCTATAATAGCTAGTTATTTTATATATTTATATATATATAATAGCTAATGACTGAACATCAGTAGTACTAATCGCAATGCATTTTATACACCATTTTCATTTGAATACTCAGTCTATAATAATAAATAATTAAATGTTACCGTTGAATTATATGTTACTTCGATTATAAACTTAACTCATAAGACTCATACATATTATACAAAGTTAATAATCAAATAACATTTACTCTCGAACAAAAATGTTTCGTAATAATGAATTTTCGTTATAAGAGACGAAAATTGCATGTTTCCTGTCTTTCGTTAGACCATTCACATTTATATTTGTGTGCTTTTCTAGTATACTTAAAAGCATTTTTGTTAATAATATGTAAAATATTTTACATATGTATTTGTCATTTTTTAATAAAAAACATTTTTTAATTAATTAAAAGCTATTATAAACTAAATAAATAATAAATAAATTGTTTCGTTGTACATTATATATTTGTAATTTACATTTCTTGTTGATTACATGTTTTTCCCCCTTTTTTGTTATACTTTTGGTGTAACTTTTTTATACAAATTTAATAATTTTCATCAATTTTTCAATTAATCAATATCTCAAATTATGAAAACTTTTCAACTTTTCAACTCAGTATCACGAATAACTTGATTACATTATATCGGTGGAATTAAATCTACTTATTTCTGTGTGCATATAAACACTTATAATTTGTATACACACATTTGTATCAAATACATATATATCAATACATTACTTCTTAATGTTAATGTTTTTTCATTTAAATATTCTATTATGGCTTGAACTAAGATTACCCAAGTCTTTTTGTTAATTAATGACCGTATTTTCAAGTTTTTTAATATATAACATTTCCGAGATTGTTCTCTTATGTTCTTCATTTTCTTTGTCTAAGATAGTATAATTTTGAACGTTAATTGACAGACTTGGATGATCATCATAATGATAATATAGAATTAATACGAAAAATTCTACAAAAAACATGTACCCAAAAAATATAATAGATATTAACATCAAAAAACGATTAAATAAATTAAAATATAACAGTTCCTCAAATTCAATTAATAAATTAAATAAAAAATAAATTAAAAAAAAATGTTATTTAAAGATAAGATAAGATTTCTAAAATATATGATTTTTATTTATTAATGTCCAGGATTATATCTGTTATATAAATATAATGTAAATATAATAAAAGGAAATATTGCGTGACAAATAAATTAACGCAATTGTCTTTTTAATGAATATTTATTTTTTCTATCCAGCATCACAACAAATGTTCATGCTATGGCTAATAATGGTAAAGCGAGAACTTTATAATCATTAAACTTGACATTTGTTAATGTTCATTATAATCAGCATCATAGCATTTCGCAATCTACAGTGAAGCACATTTCTGGGATTAAATTACAAGAAGTCACTGCAGCTGAAAACATTGTCAAAATAATCACCTTTCAACAATATTAATATATACAACAGTTGTTGCTATATTAGACAATAATAAAAATCTTTTACTAAACCAACATTTAATAACAAAAATTTTATGTTTCATAAATGTCGGCTAATTGACTACTCTTTTTCATTATCTTTACATACGTATATTTCTTTAATTCCAGTTTGAAACAAATGTTAATATTATTAATTTGTGTTCAAATCATTTAGAAAATTAATTTGAAAAAATTAAAATATAATTTAAAAATCATTACTACAAAAACAAGTGTCTCATTTTGAGACATTTTTGATGACTGAGACGCCAAAAATGTCTCATTTAATCAATTTTAAGACGTTTCTCGCGTCTGAATTATCAAAAATGTCTCAAAATGAGACACTTGTAATGATTTAGTGTACAATAAATAGATATTTTGCGATATGTCGTAAATGTTGTTTTATATTCCGAAATTTAAATTGATGATTGCGAATCAGTTTTCCTATCTTTCGAGTAAACAAAAAATGATCAATTTAAAATCAATAAAGCAGATTAAATTTCGATCAAATGTTTACCCTTTAAATGAGACTGCATCTGATCTTTGTTTGATTAATATTTGATTGATTTGTAATTCAAAAGACGATTAAAATTGTAGTAATGAAATGTTGATAAAATAATGATTAATATTATATCATAAATTATTCAAGTTTTAATCGTCCTTTGAATTAGAAATCGATAAGACATAAATCAAACAAACAGCAAATGCAGTCTCATTTAAAGGGTCAAAATTTGATTAAAATTTGATCTGATTTTTTGATTAAAAATTGATCGTTTTTTTTTTTACTCGGGCTGAACCATCTAACACTTTCATTTGTAATAGAGTTCATATAAAACATTCTAATCGAATCACATTTATTTATTATTTTTCAATTCTTCCTATATTATTGTATAAATAATTAAGCTAACAATATCAATCATGAAATTGTCTTTTACTATAGAAAGTATTACAAATTGCTCGAAAAGCTCTATGTTTGTTGTATCAATATATCAAAATGAACAATATCGTTCAACTGAAATACACTAAACAGAGTTGATTAGATGATTTCAATTATATATGATGATATTGACCGTTATTCTTACGATCTCAGTTGAGGCAAATGAGATTTAATCGACTCTTATTCACAATATCGAAGAATTATGTTTGCAAGTTTATTGTCACGTTTGTATAGTTTAAAAATGCTACTATTATACGTTATGAAATTATATAGATTAGATTACATTTATAGAATCAACTAAAACTTGGTTTTTTCGGTCATTTTTTCATTTTTGCATAATTGAAAATTAAGGTTTTTGTCAGTAAATAGTAAACGATTGAATAATAATATTCTTTCGATACATTATTCATCTCAAATACATTCTAAAATGAACAAAAACTCTCAGTCTTATATGAAAGCATATAATAATGTCATATATAACATCACTCTTCATGAAACCCATCTACAACGTGTGTAATATATCTTACAATCTAATATTTTACGCCATCATTAATACGAGTAGTTATTTACTTGACTAAGTGATCAAATCTCAGAGGCCTTCACAATATTTTTTCTTCTTTTTTTTTATTTTTTCAATACATTAATATCTGAATATCTCTTCATGTAATTTTACTCTTTTACCTGTAAAAATTATATTTAATATAAATCAGCTTTTCATTCAATTATTCTTCAAAAATGCATCATTTTAATGTCGCGATACGTCATTTGATGATTTACAATTACTTGTTAATTCCTTATATTTTTGTAGTTTGTATGTGTCTCCATAAAATGTATTTGTATATATTTGTATAATTGCATATTTTCCCGTGCAACACTGTAAATAGCATAGGAAACTTTATCGAGTGATGATTGCTCTTAATGGTATTTTCGCAATTAGGACGGCAAGTTGACGTTTCATCCCATTTTCCAAATGTCCATTTTCATCCCACACAATTGTTTTTGTTTATGATAACTGATTTTTAAACATTTTTAATATAAACTTTAGAAAGAAAAGGATGAGTACATTTTATTATAATGAAAAAACCAACAGATTGCATATATATAATGATATATAATAGCTTGCTTTTAATTTTTTCATTTTAATCATGATTTTATATATAAATTAACATTTACAGAAACTAATAATTATTGACGACAAATTACAGACACATTTTTGTAATCGATGGAAGATCTGTAATCTTGAATGCATTCATTAAATGAAAGAATAAGTCACATGTGAAATAATTGTACGATTAGTTATATAATTTACAAAATAAACTTATGCATCAAAGATTAGAGTTAAAAAAAAGTAGTTTGTGGGTTGAAATTGTGTACATGCGACATTTACCAGTTTTTATTATAATCTTAAATGTGTTTCGTTTCTTTTTCTGCATTTTTTGATCTACAACTTTTTCACAAAGTTGTTGGTTTGCTCAATCTTTTATGTCACAAGAATACGAAAAAATGCATTTCATTTTCTTGTTTCATTTTAATCTCGTTGGCGCGCATTTTTGCAGATCGCAAAAAACAATCTTATTAGTTATTTTTGTCCGCATTTTTCAATATTTATTCGAAGACTATTTTTGCATAACGATCATCGATTTTTATGTTCTCTTAAATAATCAATTGACTAGTTGTTTTCTTTGTGTTATTTAATAATACTTTAATTTAATCAATAAATACTTAATATTTATGCTAGTAATATTGTGTTTGTATATAAATTTATATATAACAACTGTTCATATTTTGCTAAGCTTAATTACGTATAACAAAATATCATTAAACAACTACACCCAAAATATAATTGACAAAAAAGTGTAACATATATATATTTGGTGTTGTTCATTTACCAACTAGAAAATTGTACTTAAATTATTGTATTTACAAATAAAAAAGATTAAAATTAATTTGTTAGAAATAGTACAAAAGTTTGTAATATAAAGTTGTATATTAAGAGTATTTTATTTTACTAAAATCATAAAACAAAATAATGTTCAATTTAAATGTTAATATTCCATTCCAAAATCGAGTTATTCAAACGTTTTGTGGAACTTGTAGGTACTTATATTACGTCGTATTTTAATATATATAATTACACTTTTTATATTGTACTATTGGCGCTTGTATCGTTATACAACCTACTGTATGAATATTACATTTTATTATATCACCAAGTCAATATGCTAACAAATGTATAACAACGTAAAATAATAATTGAGTACAAAAAGCAACAACGAAAAACAATCGTTAACAATTAACATCATTTTTACTAATACCTTCATCGATTATTTTATCTAAATAAATAATTATTACAACAATCATAATCAATTGATGAGAAAAGAACATAAAAGATCGCAAAATAAAAAAGCAAGATTATTTTCATCGAACAGTGAAAAACTTTAAAATGTACTTTCTTTGTTTTTCCTTTTTTTTTCTTAGATATATATATTTATTTATATATATATATAAGTACAAAATGTAACTTGTTTTTCAAGTATCTACAAATAACAACAAAATGTAACATTGTTTCCATTTCATTTATATCATGAATTATTATAAACAGATCTCACATGTTAAACTCGTCTTATCCATAATTCTAATAAACATTAACTGAAATGAGCTGTGGTCAAAGAAGCAGCAAAACCAATTGTAAATTGTCCAAGTTTTGTTTTATTCAGTCTACTATAAAAATGTGATTACATAAACAAAAAAAAAGTGTTTCTTTTTGTCTTGCATTTATAAACCACCAAAAAATCACAATATTCATAATTAACAATTTCAGACTGTACCGAAATCAAACAATCAATTAATCCAACAACAAGGAAAACAGTTGAAGGAAAACGAAAGAAAAGTGTAAAGCTGATTTGACAATGTTTTTCTTGTTTAAAAATGATTTGAAAACGACTCATATAAGCATTAATAACAATGTCGTTACAACGTTATATGTTTATTAGAATCATTCAAAATACTCCATTTTAGCGCACGATAACTTTGGTCGTTGATTTTTTTTTCTTTACGTCAAAATTGACAGCATCCCTAATAGAATTACATCCACAAATACGCTCTTCTCAATAGAAAGATTATCTCAATCCAAAATCCTCTTGTTTCAAGAGGATTTTGGATTGGTACAAGCCACATTAAGATAAATGTAATCCACGGATGACATTAGAACTTGAAATTGAGCGACTGTTTTTGGGTGGAAAATTTAACATTGTTTGCGAAATATTTGATGAATTATTAGGGATACGCTTGCGATGAGCTAATTTTGCACGAATAGTGTACAATGAATTAATCTATGCAAATACTTTCAAAAAGCGACTGGCTATTTGATCTTGCATTATCTCCTAAAGCAGATACCATTGTAAAATGGACTGAGGAGACACAGGGGGATATGAATGCAGGTAAGTGGATGACAGAAAGGTACATGAAATTAATACTCGAAAAGTGCAAACGAGAAATTTGCTTACTAAAATGACTTTTTTCTTACATATGCATTGAAAACGCATCTTTTCTTCCCTCAAAAGTGGGACGAAAGTGGCACTTTCTCTCCCTCGGGATAGAACTTAGCAGTACAAAGTTATTTCCCCTTCCTAGGGAAAAGAAAGAAAGAAAGAAAGTGCCACTTTTTTCTTGCTTTTGAGAGAAGAAAAGACCTTTTCGATGCACTTGTAAGAATTACTTTTCTATCTAACTTTCTTACGCTCTCTCACTCACTATCTCTTTCTCTCTCACTTTCTTTCTTACAAATCTCGAAGCTCGACTTAATTTCATTGAAACACAAAATGATACTTTTTCATTGCAAAATAAATACTTAAATGAGATTCATCGACGGTCTATATCACACGACGTAAAAACGCGCACTATACAAACGAAACGTTTTGATTAATGGATCACATTAAAACCTAGAAATAAGATACAACGTTTTTGATGAGTTTGTCGATGGATGAGTGATAATGTGTTGTGTGTGTGTGTGTATGTGTGTATATAATTCTGTAAATATAATTACACGCTTTACACTGATCGTAATTCACCTATTAAAAAGCAAAAGAGTAATTGTAAAATGAAAATGCATGATCGTGACAAAATTCCGACGAATAGATTAGATATAAAATAAAATTAATATATTAGAATAATAGTAATAATAATAATAATAATAAGAATAATAATCGAGCAAACAAATGATGATAAACCTCTTGGAGGCTAAACAAAAAGAAAACGCACACATACACACATACACACACACACACACGCGCACACACTCGGACGTTAACGAAGAAATTCGTTTCTCGAATGCCTCTGTGTGTAGCATTTCGAAATGCTATCAGTTTGATAGGTCACTCGTTACTTTTAGATCCGATAACAGTCGATAATTTGGTAAATTGCAATAAATTGTTTATAATTACTATTTGCGATCAGATCGTTGGTTTTTCTGTTTCCTTTTTTTTTATTTTTTTTTTTTCTTTAATTTAAACTCGGACTTACGACGTGGTAAGCAACATCGTAGGCTCTTCAGACAGGGGTATAATTGCCCTTGGGCGTATAAAAGATTTGCCCGCGTAGTAAGCGTCTCACTATTTCGGTGAGTAAAAGCCTCTTTTCTTTTTTAATTTTCTTAAGTACACCGCGGTTTTCCTGAGCTCGTCTTGACAAGTATGGTAACACTTCTTTTACTGGACCATACGGAATATATTTGTATGCAGAATATCCTGATTGACCTGTTGAAACAAAACATTTTCTTAGTACATTGAATTTCAACTTAAATTAACATTTTTTTTATTATACTATAATAAACAAAAATAATAATATTTATTTTCATCCAAGACTTCAATTAAAATTATTTCACTTTTGTAGAATCATATACAAAATCAAATATCATGCAATTCTAGAGTGTTTTGATAATATTTAACACTTCAGAATTACTTTAATTAATTGATAACATTTGATAATATTCTTTTCCCTTCATAATAATGCAGTTTCTGTCTCATTCTTGATATGTTAGTTCTGATGTCGTAAACTATGTTTTGTATTATATAATACAGAGATGTATAATGCAAACGTGATGAAACTGTGTTTTTATGAAGCTTGACAATATATGATATAAGATACACTTGCATACAATTTAGTGAACTAATTAATCAATAACGTGCAATTATTTTTCAATTTACTTTGTCTTAAAAGAATAAATAAAATCTAGGCACCATTGGTTTTTTAATATGATACTACATTTCACGTAAACGTAGATTAAATAACGAGTACCAGTCTGTGCAATTGCTTCAATGTCAATGTTATCAAATGTTTCATTCATACTACTTAGTTACAGACTATCTTACGTTAACTGCATTATATGGATTCCTATCTATCTTTTATTGTAATCACTTTTTTTCGATCAAATAAATTAAGGAAAACTTATACAATCTGTTATGTTGAAGTGTTATTCAATTTAATTAAGTCAACAAAATTTAATTTCGTAAAAAAATCGAACAATTTACGCAACTTGTTAATTTTTTTATTGATTAAACAAATGTCGTGAGTTTGACATAAACTTACCAAGAGGGAATGTTAAGTAATCACACATGCCTAATAATTGACCAAAACAAATAACTTTGTCCTCGGGGGAGATACCTATTTCTTTCATCCTGAAAAAGTGCAGTATAAAGTTATTCGTTATTACAACTATATTAAATGGATCAAATATAACATACAATTCCCTAGCAAAACGTGAAATATATTGTTAATATATTCTTAATATATTTTTAAAGTAGGAATATACTGAGAATATAGTTACAACATATTATTAACAACATATTCTAAATATATGAATATATTGTTAATATCGACGCTTCTTAAGTAAAAGGTTACATCTCATATTTTGTTTACAAAAGGATACATCTTCTATGTTTAAACATAGAAGATGTATCTTTTTGTACGAAAAATCTGAGATATAATCTTTTACGTAGGAAACGTCGATATATTCACGATGTAATGTTAAAAAGGTCAATTTGGAGCACTTTTTAAATATATTAAGAATGTATCATGAATATAGTAAGAATATATTATGTATATATTAAGAATATATTTTTCGTTTTACTAAGCTTAAATAATAATAAGTAAAATGCAACTAACTTTTCGATGGCAAATCGAACTGTATCTTCGTTATGGGAAGCCACCATGATTCCAATTTTTTTCGGATCTTCGCCCTTATCTTTGTATTGCTTCATTCTGCGCATACATTCCATTAATGTTCTGTGATAAGATTCTGTCGTCGCTTCATACGACGGACAAGTTGGATCTGCGTATCCCATTGCCGCTGCTCTCGCTCGCTCCTTGATTATGTAAAAAAAAAAAACAATGAAATTCAAATGTATTAAAACGTCACGAGGAAAATCAAATTTAGCTTTGATAACCGATAGAGAATGAACACAATCGCAAACACGTGATTCAAGATGGAATAAAGAATAACGTGTTTTATATTTATTGAATATAAAAAATAAATTCGTTATATTCAATCTTACATTCAATAAATATTAGGATTCATGTTTTGCATAAAAAGTATACATACAAAATAAAAAGACTTTTACCATATTTGATAATAATTTTGCTTTATCATAAAAAAAGATAGTTACTTTCTCTCGTTCAAAGAATATAGACTTCCGGCATAAAAAATCAGTTTCCGAAATAGTATGAAAAATGCAACAGAAATCTGAAACTCTAAGAAAAGATGTGTTAACATATACTTTCTTAGACTTTCGGTTCAAAACCAAATGTATTATTTCATCACAATTAGTCTCAATAATTCATGACAAATTATATATGAAAAATCGTGTACTGCATATAGAATTTCTGTTGCATTTTTCATATTATTTCGGCAAATGATTTTTTATGCCGAAAGTCTGTATTCTTTGAACGAGGGTTTATGTTACTTTTTACATTTCTTACTACATGCAAAACAAACGATTTGAATGAAAGAAAATATATGTATAGGAATATGAAGTTTAAAAAATGTATGAATTGATCATTCGAAAATGACACAAAAATATAAATACCTAGATGAATAAAATGTTTATTCAACATAATCGGTGAATACCTAAAAAATATCGAGATAAAATAACGAGTACATGATGTTACAAATAGAATCAACGAGAGTATGTTTGATATAATAGCATTAATATGAACGAATGAATATAATACAAAAACGAGAGGTATCTCCATGAATAAAGTGATAAATAATTTTGACAAATGATTGCAACGTGCCATATTTATCCTATTAATGTCAAAGTTACTCGCGTTGACACTGTATTGTGAATTGTGAAGGCTTACCGAATGACCTATAATTATCTATGAATGAGAATCCGGGACGAGTTTAGGATCTGAAATATGAACATTAACTGTACTAACCTGCTCGATATAAGCGCCACGAACAATTTTTGCACCAAAGTAGAAATTTTGACGTTCAGCCTGTTCAAGGTCAGTCTTAACTTCTGTGAAAGCATCTTGTAAGTATGTCTGGTATGTATTGAAGACAACCGCCTAAGAGGTAGACCACACATTGAGTTTCAGTGAGTTTCATTCTTTGAAAACATTCATAATCTGTAATAATACACATTTCATAGAACTATTCACACAACAAATCATATAATTACCCTCTTTGTATTGTACTTGCGCATCATTTCCAGTGTCAAACGGGATATTGCCGGCTGGAAATACGTCTGCTCAGCATCGATCATTATTCGAACATTGAGCCTGTCTGCGACCTATAATTTTATATTACAATCCAGATTAGTATTCCTTTTTATATATATATATAAATAAATAAGAACAAAATTTATTTAATGATATGAGAAAACTTACATTGACAAGAGTGGTAAGTCTTCTAATCATATTCCTGAACATTTCCTCCTCTTTGGATGTAAGCTGTGTCATAAGTCGAACCATTTTGCCAGTTTTGATATCCGGCACTTGGAAAGTTTCGCTCAATTCGTAATTTTCATCTAAAATTCCGCTCCAGGGAAACAGATGGATAACACTGTAGAGAACACAAATAAGTGTTAAATATTTGCAATAAATCGTATCAATTATTTCATAAAAGATCATCTTTAATATACATTTGTATATTATTACTTATATAATAATTTTAATAGATATCCAATTTGCTATAAGTAATTATTTTCTTTTTTTAAATTATCGTGAAAAATGTTCGTAAATATTGCACTTGACGGAACGTATAATTATCCATCCTTTTAATATGGTATATAAATTGGCATTGTTGAATAAATTAACGGACTTAAATTTTTGTAAATTGTTCAACTGGAAAAAGATAATTACGTAAGTTGATCGTTCACTCAACATGAATAAAACAAAACTTAAACGATAATGCTCGACTAAATCATTTGTAATTGTTACAAGATTATTATTACGATACTCAGAGTTTCGTCACAATAAATTGAAATTGTACAGATAAAATAAAACATTATATTAATATATATTCTGCAGAATTGTATTAAACAGTTTTCGATTTATCACTTTAAAACCATAAAAACTATTTCAGTACATCAGATAAGTGAATAATAACTTCTGTTTTTATGCAAACAAACAAATATTAATTTGTCTTAAAGTGTCATATGTATGCAATTTATAATATAAAACAAATTTAATGCTATCTGCATAATGCTTTTATCAATAATTTAAATAATGTTAAACACTTTCAATGTTTAATATCACGCAACGCAATATTGTTATCCACGAATATTGTATTTCAACATTTTAAACAACATTAAATAAATATTTGTAACAAGTAACAAAAATGAACTAAAAACAATTTTTGTTAATTATTGCAATTTTCTTACTTTCTAATCATCCATTGAAGCGTGAAAAAATATAAATGTTTATTATTATTATAATAATATGCAACATAATTGTCGATGACATACAATAACGTTTAAAACGTATTTAAACAATCAGTTAAATATACCATTTGTGATGATAAGTTTATAAGTGAGTTTCGCATGAATATAAAATGAATTTAAATATCCAGCAGAAATGTATCGAAATGTAAATGTTAATTGTATCAACAAGTGGTGGTACTTGAAATCGTAATGATAAGCCTTTGCTTAATAATACTTAATCGAGATAATATAATTGAATAAGAATGATCTCAAATATAATTTGATATTAATGCATTCTTAAATCAAGTATGTATTTATACCCTTCTTTATCCGACTGAATTTTCTCAAGAAACTTCTGTACTGGCGCGGCATCTCTAATGTGAGCTTCCTCAAATTTTTTCTTAAAATCATCAGGTTTTGCGTGATGCGTCAAAACTGCACCTTCTCCACCAACCACTTCAGTCATATACTGACGCGCACGCATAATTACTTCTGATAATTGAAGCTGTAACAAAAAGTGAACAAAAAGAAGATGAGTTGAATCAGCAACATCTATCCACTTTATTTAACATATTATAAACACGAATGAAAAGTACTTAAAAGTCAATCGACACTAACCAGTAATTGAGGCCTTCCGAGAGCAGTTAATTTCACCGCTGTTATGCCAGCACCCATCGAAGCACCTAAATAAAATGATAATTAAAATTATATAAGCGTTATTTGTATTTGTAAAATTCACATAAACAAGAAAAAATATATTTTACAAATATATTTTAAATATTTTGTATAGAAAATATTTTTTCTATAAAAATATTTTCTTAATAAATTCTTAATAGATATATATCTTTTTAATATATTCTTAATATATTCATAATACAATCATAATGCATTTTTAATATACTCTCAATATATTCATAATATATTTTTGATATATTTAATAAATGCTCCAAACTTACATTTTTGGCATTATATCGTGAATGTATTTTTAATATATTAAGAATGTATTAAGAATATATTAACACTATATTCGCAATATTTTTTTCGTTTTGATAGGGTATTTAACAAAAATAAGATTATAAATGAAATTATGCGATAATTTGATTCTCTGACATGCAAAATAACAATTTTCTCAGTCGTTCTTAGAATTTACCAACAATTATATTTTTCACATTTGGCCATCTCTGAATACATTAAAAATATATTGACAATATATTCGAAATATATTGCTCGTTTTTCTAGGGTATATTATATGAGGTATATTAAAAAAAAAGAAATTATTCTACTAAAACGAAAAAGTGCAATAATGGAAATTTGTTTGTAGTTTACCTGCGACTGCTTCGAGACATCGGATAAAAATTTCCATATTTCGTTCGCAACTGGCCTCATTGATATAAAAATACGTTCTCGCCGACGAAACTTTGTACCGTCGGTCAGCAAATGATTTTTCGACATGAAACTTTTTTATTGTACCTTCTTGCTGTCCTTCTCCAGCGGCTGACACTGAAGATCTGTAAAATTCGATCGAAAACAAAAAGAAACGGTAATGAAATGACATTTTAAGGACAGCAAAGAAGAAACAAAGTACCAGTTATTAAAATCTGCAAAATCCTGTGAAATCAAATAATACATTGTTCCTAAATACATACACAATATTTCAATATTCCAACATTGCAATAAGATGTCAATAAATAATCAATTATTTATACTAACTATAAAAAATTGCATTATTCAGCTGCAAACAATGTCTGGTCAATTTATTGCAAAAAGATAACTCTAATTAAAGTCCACAAAATAAGTCAATTGTATACAATGAATTAATTGCATCAAATTAAACAAGTACATAAATGTTATCTTTTTTAGAATAAATTGACGATTAAACATAATAAAAGAAAATTGCAGTAATGAGGTAATCATGTATGGCACACGTTTGATTATTTGTATGCATCTGACATAGGGAAAAGGGAAAGAAGGTGGAAGTTTAAAATCGTTGGAAAAAGACTTTAATAAGAAATAATGATTCTAATGTAATAACTTATTTGAATGAATCCAATTGATAATCAATTATTTTATTGACATAAAGATGAATTACATCTAAATTATGGATTATGATAAAGTGAATACACATACTCAATTTTGATGTAATTTCTAGACTTTTATGGAACAGCAATTAATATTTGAAACAATGATTTAGACCAAGTCTGTTCTTTTTTTTAATTAAAAAACTGATATTACTAATAATAATAAAAAAGCATTGAAAAGTTACGTTTAACTTACATATATCTACAGTAGAAGACTTATATGTATTCAAATCTTACTTTTATTACACTTGTAAATTATTGTTTTATACCTCTCTGTTACCATCTGGGACTGGATAGTAGTATAGTAGCGAGCCTGTTTCAGCTGGGTCATAGGGCATAACGAAAATGGCAAGGTGTGGCTACTAATCTGACTAAAGTTTTGAACAAATAAAGAAACATTTTTTTATTAATTTTATCTTTCAATTTTCGTCTGATTTCATTCTTAGAACACTAAAGAATAAAATAATTATAAAAAAAGAACTTTAAAAGCACAATTAATAATGCAATTATAAAATACATTTATTATGAAAAATATTTATAAAACATTAACAAATATTGTATCTTTTTTCCAATTGTTTTAATTAAGAACAATCTTTATCTCTTAATTTAAAAAAAACTGAACAAGCAAAAAGACAATTTTCCTGGATTAGTTCGTGAATTGTGTGTAAAAATACCATTATGATTTATTCATCAAAACTGCAATTTTCTTTCTGTAGGTTTTAATATTCACGATACAAATAAATTATGTACACAGTTGTGTGCAGTATTACAAGTCGATGTATCTAGCGAATAAAATCCTATATCATTGCACCGTTGAAAAAAGGCCTATGTCCTATCTTTTTATATAGAAGATAGGACGTTTTTCAACGGTGCAATGACATAGGACATTATTCGCTAGATGCGACGAAGTAATGTCGCAGTTATTACGATTCGTTACAACAGACGACATGAATGCATTTTTTTAAATTAATGTATACAAAATAAGATCAAAAGTATGTTTTGCGCTTCAGCAAAATGCCAGATTGATAACGAACAAACTACTGTTACATTATATAACATTTTTATTTCACAATGAAGTATTAATCAATTAGCTCAATTATCTTTATTTAATTACAAATGTAATTTATCTTTAATTTTGATTCGCAGAACAAAGAATTTTATTTCCATTGAAACTCAATTTCCGTATCTCAACTTGATTGAATTTATTTGATTTTTAATCTCAATTATTAACTGTGATTTATCTTATTATTGCATACTATAAAATGTAATCATCTAAATTATAAAATAAAATACATTCGCAAGTTTATGAGACATTTGTTGAAACAAATATGAATCATATAATCTAAGCTTAGATGAATATTAGCGTCAACTAAATAATGTTTATAAAAAAAGCACACAACAGAATACATAATGTGACACTTTTGTAACATAATGTTTAATAGTATACATCGACTGGATTCCCATGAGGTCATTTAACTGCGGAATTCTGTTACAATTTTCATCCAAATATTACTATGTTGTACATAATTTATTAAATCATTAAAAAATTAACTACAATTTCAAGTTTTCTTTTTCTTTTTTTTATTATTATTTAAAACTGGTTTTATACACATTAAGGAAATTTACTTGACATGCGCAACGAATAATACAGTTTAATAAAAACTTCATCAGTATGTTAATAATAAGGAAAAAATGAAACCTGATTTTTTCAAAATGATTAACCATTGTGTTGTAATAAAAAAACTTAAAATGTAATATTACTCCAAACTTAAATTCCAAATGGCTCTTATATAAAGTTCACAATAACAAATAGTACTTGTGAGAAACATTTGTACATTTAGAGAAAAAGTATCCCGACAGTTGATTGAATGTAATATTAAACATATTCCATATGATTTCAACAAAAATCTTCTACATTTCATGTAAAACATAGTAACATTGTATGATGATTTGTTGTTATGAATAGACATGGCGCCCACAATGTGATGAAAAAAAGTGCATAAACGTACTCTATTTCACGTCGTTCGGCTTCCTCTTGTGAAATGTCTTCTTCGACGGAATAATCAAGTATAGGCTTAACACCAAACTGGCGCAGTCTGTCGAGTGTGGGCCTAATTTTGTTCTCGTCTTCGCCGGCCACAAAATGCCCGTAAAAAGTGCTTTTCATAAGCAGGGCAAATAGCCTCTCGCCCAATATCGATTTCGCCAACTTCATCAGCTGAAACCAAACAACAAAAGTTTCCATTTTAATTCTTCATTATTAGTCATTCTCAATGTATTATTAATTATATTACATATCATTTGTAATAACTTTAATTACTTATGTGTATCAATTAATTTATAATTAATTATCATTTTAACTAGGAATACAAAAAAAGGAATTCTGCAAAAATGCTTAAAATGGTCCGAAAAAGTTGCATTACTTTTTACTATTTAAACAAGTAAAAGTACGAGTTACGTAACTCCTTGATGTTCCAATTCGTGCTGAAATGACGTAATTTCAATAATCAAATTGTGACGAATTACATTTTTTATTCTTATTCGTCAAAGTAGAGAATTGTTTTCTGTTTCTTAATCAAACAGTTTGTTTAAGTTATGGTGTTAAAGTTTCAATGTATATAACTGAAGTAAATAAATAAAATTTAATTTTGTCGAGAAATAATTTTTTGTTTAATAAACTCTTAATTGGTGCAGTAACTTGAGCGAACAAAAATTGAAAAGTTATGGATTTTGAAATTACGAAATTTGATAAAGTAATAATAGTTAGCACGGGAATCACTAAACATAACGACACAGATAATTTTAGAACGCTCTTGTGGCAGTTGTACGATGTTAAATTTGATAAAATTCTGTTGGACCTTCGGAAATGAGACGTACCAACCAGGTGAGTACACACCAAATTTATCAATACGACAAATTTTTTTTAAATCGAAATCAACATTTAATCACGAAATGCTAGTCAATATTCAACTGCGTTAATTAATTCCATGATTAAGAATTGAGTAAAAAAATAAAACGAATAATATTGTTTAAATATTTTTAAAAAATAGATCTTGTTAAATTTATTGTTATACTTCAAAATAACACACTCGCAGTTTAAAATAATAATTTTAAAAAACGTTATCTATTTATATATTTATGAGTAAGAGTACTCGTAAATAAGTTTCGAAAATAATACACGTGTAATTATAGCACGTTTAGCGATGTAACAAAATGTGTGTATTGTGTAAGGTATTCAAATTTTAATTACACTTTTTGCCAACATTTTGTTTCATTGAACAAATTAATTTAAATATTCATCACAAAAATCATTTCTTAGATTTATTACAAGCAAATACTTTTATTGTACTAATCTGTTTAAAATAATCATAGCATGGATTATTTTAATAATTAAAAATAACAGTGATGCATTTTGAGCATACATTTGAAATAATTGCTAAATTTTTTATTTATTATTAAATAAATAATCAATGAGTCAACAAAATATGGATAAAGTTAATTTCACTGATACAAATCAAGTTGATAGAAAAATTGGCACTACACAAGCTATACGATTGTAATGTATAAAGTGTCCAAATAATTAAAGAACGAGATATTTGTGTGGAGACAAACGTCTTTGATGAAATAATAGCAATTTAATTGTATTGGTTTCTTAAAAAAAACTTGTAATTAGAAAATGTATTGATTATTAATTTATTATTTTAAGTCATAGATTCTGATTGACGACAATTCGAAAAGACACTAATTAAGTATAACATGTATATGAAATATAATTTATGGAAAAAACAAGAAGTATATTTTCCAATTTTCTGTTTTCTTCCCCCAAGTAATATACAAATTGCATAAAAAATAATGAAAATATATTCAATTGGAATTAAATAGTTAATAGTTATAAATGAATAAATATATAAAAATTATTATTTAAAAATATTATATTGGATATAAGACGTCTTTTTTGGCCTTAATTTGAATTTAATTTGTATTATATAAGGAATCATGTCGTGTACATTTTCGTGACTTATTTACAATTGAAATTAGAATGTCTTGAAGCTTTATCGTCGTGAAAAATGTTCTTACAAATATAATGTTCAAATCGTGTATGATATTTATTAATAGACAATCCAAATTTGAAATCGAATATTCAATTGACAGGACATTCAATGCTTCCTTTGATGTGTATGAAATTTGATCAAAATTGTTATCATGTATACATATTTGATTTGATCGTATTCAAGTATTTTCTTTATATATTTCATTCTTTTTATCAGTTGTTTTTGAAATTTAATATACTATTCCCTTTTTATATTTGTGACTTATATGAAGTTACATTTGAATAAATCACAAAATTTTGTGACTTCAAATATAAAGTACCGCTGACGTTGCAATTGCAACAAAACATATGCAACATCAAACAATTTTGTATATTTTTTGTTACAATAAAGTACAATAAAGTTAGTCTGAATAGATTCTGGACAGATTCCAATTAGTATTCAGACTGGGGTCACATCGATATATTAGACCTTTTTTTATTAGAGCATTAAACTGCTCGTGGAATGTACAAAAATGCATTTCCTCACACAAAATTTATTCTAAAATTATTGAATTATTTATTACTTAACTTTATTTTCTTTATTTGATTATATTATTGTTATTCGCTTTCATAAAACGTTATTCTTTATTTTATTTTCTATGATAACATAAAATTTATTTCCTTTCTTTAATTCTAAAGAAGTGTAAATTGTGATCATAACAAAATTTGTCTTTTCGTTACAACGTGAATGTTAAATAACTTAGAAATTCGGCTTCGAAAGTATTGTTCTTTAAATAATTCTGATATCTTATCTCGTTAATTAGACTTATATTTTTAAATATTAATTTTTCATGTTAAAAAGATTATCCAAATTTAGAAAATATAATTACAAATTGTAATTGCGAAAATGTATCAGTAATTTTGTATATCAATTTTGCATTTTCCAATCAAAATTTAATCTTCTGCAACACATATATTAATCAAAAGTAAATTGTAAATTAAAATGGTACGAAGAAGAAGGATATGTAAGAATTCAATAAACTGTTTTATCGACAAGGAAAATGCGATCCCAAGAAGGATTTTAGTAAGTAAGGAATCTGTGTACGTGTAAGTCAATGCTTCCCACTAGACAAACCGGAATTGTTAAATGCATTCAACTAACACATTAACACGTTAACTGATTTCATATTGGACTATCTGATACGAAACTTAATCCCCGAGCTCCTTCTAAGCATACGTAATCCATACAGACATTGCTCTTGAATTCTCTACATATATCATCGCATGTTGCCTTAAAAATACTTATTCAACGAATAATGAGCTCATTTTTTGTGCTTCAGATTATATCACCAAATAGCCTCAAATATATATAATAAAGCTGCATTGAAATAATTGCAATTTACAATGGCAATTGAATAAGTGGAAATATCTCGAAACAAAATATAACCCAATGAGCCACATTTTTCATTTCGGCAAATTTAATTTGATAAATATCAAAACAAGTATTTCCAAGAAGACAAGGCCTAAATCAACTTTGTTTTTATCATATTTCCATCGGCATCGTGAAAATATACGAATATTTTCATTTAACATTTCTCGTGGGAACGTAAAGAATCGTTTCTCAAATCGATATTCCATTCAACGAACGAGCCAAAAGTTATTATACCCAAATGGAGTTTTTTAAGATTTCAATTTCGGAGCAAACGAACGTTGCAAAAGCATATTTCTCTTTTCGTCTGTAATTCTTTAATCGCAAATTAAGAAACATGGCAATTCTGCAAAGCATCACGCACTGTTTATTCCCAGCTATCACATGCATCGCCTTCCTCATCAAGTCACAAAGACTGACATTATCCTCGAAAAAGCTTTCTCAGCAAATTCACATAATTGCAGTGAAATAACAGCAAAAACACCAACAACCAGCAACACTTTCATTCAAAACTCTCTCTCTCTCTCTCTCTCTCTCTTTCTTTCTTTCTCTCAGTCGGAAAATTGAGTTCATATGCCAAAAATAAGTGCTCGCACTTTAAAGTCAGCAAAGTCCCTTAAAACGTGGATACTCATCTGCTGATCGAGCTAAACCGTACACTTTCTTTTGACCAAACTCAATTTCCTCATCATCCCTCTTCTCAACACTCCATTTACCTAATTCCCATGCATACTTAAAAATCCTGAAACAACAAAATCACATGATTAAACGAAAGGGAGCAAAACAAAAAAAAACGTGACAAATTTGAGCAATGCGCACAAAGTATTAGAGTAGAGTTGTGGATAATCGATAAAATGGTGATTAGTGAATGAAGAATGTATACCTTCATGTTATTCTCGACGATGTAATTGAACGAGCAGATCTGGTAGACGATGTAGGCCCGGACAAGTTCGGTCATGGTTTTGCTCTTGAAGGAGGCCACCGGATCGTTGAAACGAAGATCCAGCGGATCGATTTGTCGGGGCGGCGTTTTCGCGGTGGCGGTGGCGGCGGCATCGCTCGAAGCGTAGGCCTTGCGATCGTAACAAATTCGCAGCAGGTGTTGCACGGAGCACGGCGTCGCATACTTGTCGAGCTTCCTCGCGGCGTACCTGAGCTGAGCTGTACGCAGCAGTGCCATCTTCGTGTGTCCACACACGCGCCCAATTTCAACGGGATCCGCACAGCCGACGCTCTCTCCTCTCTCTCTCTCTCTCTCTCTCTCTCTCGCACTCCTATATATGTATATTTGCAAATTCACACAAACACACACTTAAGTAAGTCCCCAAGAACGAGAGAGTCTAAGAGAAAGAGAGAGCAAGAGAGTGAGAGAGAAACACGAACACACTCTCTTTCTCTTGGGGGGTGGGTGGGGGGGTTGATCTTGCTAGTCTCTCTCTCTCTCTTTCTCTTTCTCTCCCACTGTCTCTCGTTTTGGGTCGTTTGGTACAACTTGTGGGTCGGGACAGACTCGGTTGGGGCCAGCGGCCTCTCTTTTCCAGCGCACGTTTCGCTCTCTGAGTCCACCGCCAAACTGACTCCACTGGATGCTTACACTCCGTCCGTCCGAGTTGCACTGACTGTCAGTCTCGACTCTCGAGTTCTCGACGACCACGACGAGTCCACAAACCAACCAATCAACCAGTGTTGCCAGACCCGTCTTCTCTCTCACTCCAAACCAACGACATCCTCCAAAAGACCATGCGCTCTTCAATACGCCGCAGCCCAGCCTTTTATACTCCCCAAGCACAAACAGTTTTGCCGCTTTTTTTTTATAAAATTTATATTACTCCTTTCGGATAAATGATAACACGCGTCTGGATAATAGCTTTGCACTTGCGCTTTCAAATATTTCAGTTTCAAATTTTAGACCTAAATAAAAAAAATCAAATTGTAATAATAATTATTCAATAAATATTATTTAATGAATTGGATAGTGAAGGAAAATTTGGGAGGCAAAAATTGACGTGGGATTTTAAGGAATGATAAATCCTGAAACCTGATCTATTTATATTCACTTATATAACAACATCAAAAGTAGAAGATTTAAATTTCGAGTCATGCACGGTAGA
>JABFPJ010001512.1:0-25026 GCA_022817425.1 Gryon sp. ZL-2020 | reverse complement strand
AAAAAAAAAAAAAAAAAAAAAAAAAAAAAAAAAAAAAAAAAATACTGAAATGATACACGAACTTTGACATCGCCGTTGGTTCTAATCGTCGTCTTATTTGGGGTTTTCCCGCAAGGCCTTAGAGATCAACACCTCGGCGACATAAATTCGTGCGACGAACTTAATTAAAATCTCGCTGGTAATATTTCAGAAAAATATTTCAAAACACCATGTACAATCTGTTGAGCATTGTAATATAAGGCCTGGTACTAAACACCCCCCCCCCCTTTTTATTTTTGTTCTCTTTCTCTCTCGTTTGTTAGCCGCAGGCATTATCTATTGTCGCGTCGCACGCTTATATGAAAACTGTATGAAAAGTCGGTTTTTGTGCGAAATTCTATAAGAGAGCGGCAGCCGTGATTAATCCATAAATAACGCGAATATTGAATTCCAAACTATATACATGCATACTTTGGCTTTGTATGGTAAGAATAAATCACGTACAATCCACTAATTCAAAAAAAAAAAAAAAAAAAATAGTCAAACTCTCATAGACGTCTTAGCATATCGCTCCACATATCGAGCTTATAAAATAAAAATGCAATAACTTTGGTGCCGATCAATACGCCATGGATTATATTATATGTTTACTGCATTTTTGTGCGTTTTTTTTCTCACTCTTTGATGCATCGATCTTTCTCTTTGTCGGGTTTTCTCTCTGTGTCTCGGTATCATAGTCGATGTCAAACGTGAAATCGATTAATTCCCATCCAAGCGCCGAAAGCTCATTTTCGGTCGCGACAACGTTTCAGAACAAGATGATTAATTTGACCGCGACAGCTCCAGAGTCAAGAACTTCGGCACAAAACAAGCAGTGCGATGGACGAAATGCGAATAGCCAAATGTGATAATTGCTATGCTTTTTTTTTAGTTTCAGTCACTTTTACTATCTGGATAATCAATTTTAAAATGTATTTTATACATTTGAATAAGTGGAAAATGTAATTATTTATTCAGTGATTGATTTTTTTAGCTTAAAAATAAACGAAATTAGCTGTAGTTTAAAAAATAAAGTTAAACAAATTTTAATTTGTAAAAAAGTTAATTTTAAAAATAAAAATGTTTATTTTTTAAAAATAACAAAGTTTGCTTATTAAACATTCGAAAAAAATATTTTTTAACAAATAAAAAACACTTTTAACAATTGAACAATGCAAACAATAAAAATAAACAATAAAATAGAACATTTTTTCAATTTTTTTTATTAATATTTCTCTTTTTCAATATGTGATTTTACTTCACTTTTTGAAAAAATGAATATTAACTCTTTCAGAGAACACGAACCATAACTTTTGAAAAAAGTGAATATACACTCCAAAAAAGTGAAAATTTCCTTTTTTAAGTTCAAAGAGTAAACAGTCAATTTTATTATTAATTTGTATTATCTTATTTTTTCTTAAATTGTAGTAATGAAATAGCAATTAGTAATGTCAACTAATTTAGAAATGGCTCAGAAAAGCTCATTTTTAGTAAATCAGAAAAAACATTTTAAAAAAACATTAAAAAAATAAAAATAATAAACATTATCGCTGCTTTGTGCGACTACGCTCTTTCGCTTATTCGTTACGGACTATTATGATTACGCGCATGTTTTATAAGCTTTCGTCTTATTTTATATAATCGCTGTTTTTGCGATGAAAAACATTTTCTTGTTAATTTTTCTTTTTTTCATTTAATTTTTTAAATTTCTCTTTCCTACAAATTTCAAATAATTTTATTTTTTATTTTTCGTATATGCAAAGATTTGCTTCCAAATTGTTTAAATTAAATATTTATCGGAATTTTATTTTAATAAAACTGTTAAATATTCTCTGAAAAATCTGAAATATTTTTAATAAAAATTAAAAAAAAATTCTGATGATTCAAAAATGTTTCTTTTCATATAAAAAAAGGAAATATTGAATTACTGAATTTCCACATAAAAATTTGGGCGATAAAATGAAACTGTTCTTTTGAATTTTGTTAACCACAATTGATTTTTACTTTTTTAATTAAAAAAGAACTTTTTTTGATAATTGCTCTTTAAAATACCTGCAACTTAAAAAAAAGTCAATCTAATTTAATCGACTTGCATGTAAATGTATTTGTCGTTTATTTTGTTTGCAAATTTAAATTTTGAAGAAAATTAAAAAGTAAAAAAGTAAAAAGAACACAAAATGAACTTGGCTTCACAAAATTTCACGTCCTAATGACATAATCACTCCGAAATAATTGCCGAAATTTGCAAAAATATTTAAATTGTATCGCGTGATCGCTAATGATCATCGGCCAATTCAATTGACCAAATTAACATATAACTTCACTTGTTTTAACAGCATCCCGTAAACGCCGTTTTTATATATAAATTTAATTTCGCGATGAAAAGCAAACATTTATATACCTACATAGTGCATTTCAATCTCATTTATTATTATTATCATTATTTTTTTCGTAAAATATAAAATAAAATTAATGTGATGTAACATGAAAAACAAACATTACCGTCACTCAGATTATAATATGCAACGGTTGAAATTAAGTTAATTATCTTTATAATGTGTCGTTTTTACGGCTTTTTTATTCAGTCAATTTAATGTAAACTATTGTTATTATTTGTTTGTACCTACAAACATATATATATATTAAAAACAAGAATGTACAATTTTTAAATTAGCATTTGGTGTGACGTTTCGTATAATTTTCTTTCGCGTTTTCTAATGAAAACTTAAACGACTTTCATTACGAAAAAGGCGCCACTTTCTATGCAACGTGTGCTGTATTATTTCAAAGTGTAGAGACTTTGGGGACTAAGTTTATACATTCATGCTTTTCGATGCACAAAAAAAAGAAATATAATATATATATCATAAATATCGGGTGACACAAAGTCAAAAGTGGTTTCATGTATATTTTCCGAAGCTTTTTTTTGCGAAGTATTTTTTTTAATTTTCATATAAAAAATGAATAAATATAGGATTTTGATTGATAGATTTAGATATTGTTAAAAAGTTGTTGAAATTAATAAAAAATACTATACAGTAATATACGATTTCTGTATTGCTTTATATTTACATGTAAAACAATGCATTTGTTTACACGTACAAAAATATTGAATAACTTGGATTGAGTATGGAGAAGATTCTTTTTTTTTATATTTGAACAAGATAATGTTTTTTATTATTATATTTTTTTATGTAACCTTATAAGGTTACATATTATTAATTAATTA
Organism: Gryon sp. ZL-2020; assembly: GCA_022817425.1. Lineage (NCBI taxonomy): Eukaryota > Metazoa > Arthropoda > Insecta > Hymenoptera > Scelionidae > Gryon > Gryon sp. ZL-2020. The sequence goes on along the minus strand of JABFPJ010001512.1, from coordinate 21,779 downwards.
ATTAAATAAATTAATTAATTATTATGATTATTGTTTTATGATTACTATATATAGTAATCATAAAACAATCATAATTACAATTGCAAATAATAATCAGACACCAAATATATAATAACATTTGTAATTATAATTCCGAGCAATATCTATAGTAAATGTAAAATTATGTATATTTCAGATCACATCACAATTCTTTCGAGATAAGATTTGCAAAAAGGTACAACCATTTTGTATATACTTAATTATTTTTCACGATATAACGTGCGAGACACGTTCAAACGAGAAAAAGCAAGAAAAAAATAGAGAAAGAGAGACGGAAAGTAAAGAAAGGGAGAAAGACGCGGAATGCGACGCTGTCATCCATCATCTCTTACTAAATATAACGCTGTTACATGGCGCGCTATTTTGCATCATTATTCTGAATCGCTGTTTTCAAGTGTAACACAAAATATTTACAGTTTACGAAGAGAAATGATATCGCGTGAAATTTGCTATATTTATTAGCTGTCTTGATATATTTTAAAAGATGCTCTGCTCAAGCACAAGAAAAGACAAATGTTTTGCACCAAAAATATATTTATGATTATTTCGGTGAAAAAGTTACACGGCAAACGTTACACGAAAAAAAAAAAATAAAGTGAAAAAGTTGTACTGATAAAATATTCTTATTTTTAAACAAATGCACTGCAAAATTTGTATCGCAAAAAATGATAATGAAAACTTATAACAAAAAAAGGTACTGGAAAGATTACATTGCAAAATTGCACTGCAAAAATTACAGTGTAAAAATTGAATTGCAAAAGTTGTACTGTAAAAATTACACTGCAATTTTTGCCGTGTAATAATTGTAGTCGAAAAATTGCAGTGCAAAAATTGCAGTGTAAAAATTATATTGTAAAAGTTGCACTGTAAAAATTACATTGCAATTTTTGCAGTGTAAAAATTGTAATGGAAAAATGCAATGAAAAAATTTGCAGTTTAAAAATTAAACTGCAGAAATAAGACTGTAAAGAAAATAAAATTAAAATCCTTAACGAATAAAAATATTGCAATGATAAAATCTTGAATATGATTTTCTTGTTTGGCAATGAATTTTTCATTGCAAAGCAAAAGAATATATATATCATAAGTTCGAAATGATGTTTCTATAAAAAAGTTTTATTTTGATTTTATTGAACGAAATATATTACATGCGATGAAATTTTCACGCCAAGGTCCAATCTCGACCGCAAAAATTCAATTTTCTTGAAACCTCACACAAGATTTCTTTTGATTTTTTTTTCTCCATGCATTTCTTCTCCTTTTTTTTATTATCAAATGTTCCTTCGTGATTTTGAGTTTAAAGATAGTTCTATATTATCAATGACAGTATGAAATTTTATTTTATTCCATCAGAATATTCTTGTTATTTTGTTTGTTCATTTTTATTATTATTTTCTTTTGATTCTTTCATTTGGTTGCTTGCAAAATTTTGGCGGGCAAAAATGGCCACATTTGTAATGAAATTGAATTAAAATTGAAAAGAAGGATAAATTAAAAGATCTGATTTGAAAACAATTTGAAAACAGTTTTTCTCTAAAAAAAGCGGAAAATTGATCAGATGAAAAAGCTGAATCCAAATTCTTTCCAAGATCATCTTTGTTTTGGCAAAACGTCAGAGAGCCGTTTTTCGTTGAGTTTGGAGCGTCAATAGCAATGAACTTTTACACGAATCAAATTACGATTTAATTTCATTAGAGCGTCCTAAAATGAAATTGTTGATTGCTTTTTGTTCAACAACGACGAGACGCCAAGATACTTTATTGTAATGTAATTCACTCCAATCAATTATAATTTTCAAGCAATTATAATTCATTCAGTTATAACTGAATGAATCTAAAATAAAGAAAACATACACATTTTGTAATACAATTTGAGCATTGTATTGTAACATTCTTGTCTTTATTTGTTACATCAGATAAAGAAATAAATTTAGTTACACTTTTTTTTTGGATTTTTTTTTCAAATTTCAATTTGGATATTTGAATGATAACTTAATCATTTTCAAGAACACACGTAAAATAAAAGTATATTAAATTTTGTAATATTTTTTCGAAAGGCATGACTATTTGTAAGGCATACTAAAATTTCATATAAATATTGATTAATTTTAATATTTTAATTGTACTTTTTTCAATATTTATTTTAATTTTTTGAATTTATATTACAACATTAACCAATATTTATATGAAATTTTAGTATACTGTACAAATAGTCATGCCTTTCGAATAAATATTATAAAATTTAGTATACTTTTATTTTACGTACAAGAACAAATTTTATTAAAAAAAGTGAACAAAATAAATATAGTAGTAAATTGCTATCTTTTATATTTGATATTTAAATAGTAAAAATTCTTTTTATAGACATCTAAAAATGGCTATTTTTTCAGTACATTTTTCTATCATCTTTTTTTCAGTGTAATTCTTTAATACTGTAATAAAATGTCAATTTGTCTAAAAAAATATCAATAACTAAATTAACTACACCAACAGAAATAAATAATCTAAAATTACACAAACCAATTGACTTTTATTAAACAATAAACTGCAATACAATTTTTCGGCAAACTCCTGCCAAATCATAAGTTCAATTTTTTTTGTCTCTCCGTCGAATATCCATTTCAAAGTTGACTTGATGTATTTTGATAAAAAAAAGGTACACCACAAAAAAGTATAAACTCTCGTTATGCAGATAAGCGAGACAAACAAAGCGATCAAAACTACGACAAAAATCCAGTCAGTAAATAATGAGACAATTATCGTCTCATTTCATTGCATTATTTCAGTCGTCGATCAATGAAAAAGGAAAAAGAAAAGAGAACAAGAAATAGAAAAAAGGTCACAGAAGAGGAAAGCGCATTTTCGCAAAGGAAAAGGTTCAGACATTGGAACTTATGTTTCAAGCAAATTAAGTTTAAATGTTTCACCCAGTTTCTGTCAAACGTTTGATCGAATTAGTAACTTGTAACGCTTAACGAAGTTACGATTATTCTCTCGCCGAGAACTTTGTCCATATTAACGGAGTTGCATTTTTGAGCGCGATTCCGTAATTGATCGCTTATTGGTCGATGAATCTTTTGCCTCGCAATTCACAGTAACATCAAAATGCAATGCAAAAAAAAAAAACTTTCATTTCTAATTAAAACACAAATTTCAATTAAACCTTTATTTATCAGACCTTCGTTCTGTTTTTTTTGCAACGTAAACTTTTGCAATGCATACTTTTGTGCTCTTCATTCAGTTCTTGGAATTTTTCATAGATGCAGTTTTCTTTTGGGTACTTTTATTTTTGTTCATATTAACTTAATTTTTTTTTATTTGGATTTTCGAGTAACAGGAACAAAAAAATCGCATAATTGGTACCCGTAATTTGACTTGAATTAGATTTTGCAAAAATTATGTCGGAGATTAATAAAGGGGTTTATAATTTGCATTTATAGCATTTTCGAATGAATTCAACGTGTTCTGAATGACTCTTTATCTCTTTTTAATGATGTAATTTAAACGATCTCGTTTTTGTTTGTTTGTTTTTTTTTTTTTTTTGTTGTATTTATTTGATTGAGATGCATTTTCCTAATGACATATTAAATGAAAAATCGTGTTCTTTTGCAGAGATGAAATTAAAAAAGACAGCAAAATAAATGCAAGATTAGTTTTATGCCTTTATTCATAAACATTTTCATCTAATGATTACATTTGCGCTTGTTTATTATACGCGAATTTAACGATGCGAAATATATTAATTCATTTATTTCAAACTGTTTACCTTACATCGCATTTATGTAATTTCCATTTCATAAATTGTAATCAATAACTGTTAAAATACAACACTGCATTAAATTGCAATTTTCGCCTTTGTTTGGTTTTATAACCAAAATTTTGCAAAAGTTTATTTTTTTAATCAGTTATGCACAAAAAAGCAATCATCTCTGACTAATGATGTTTGGGAGTTGAGTTATAATTATACGAAAACAAAATGAATTTATGATCGATGTAATTTGTGCAATTATGTAAGTTTAAAATGTATTGTAATTAATAATGTTTGTTTTATATACGATATATATATATTATCCTTATTAATATATAAAATACAAATTATGTTTGTTTGTTTGCTTGTTTATGTGTCTTTTTGTATGTCAATCACGATATGCACTTTACTTTTAGAAATAAAAATCTTTTTTGTCACAGCTCTCCAGAGGGGGGGGGGGGTTCATAAGGTTATCATAGGGATGCCATATTATTTCATATTATATATTATGTATGAGTATATCTCCATACTTTTTATATATTTAATTTCATACATTTAATAAATTTTCGTTTATTACTGTAGAAATACAATTAATATTATACATACGAACAAACGAACATCAGTTCTAAATATTATAACACTCACTTTCATATGTAACACTATATCTACACCAAGTAACAATTATTTTATGTAATTAAAATAAATGTTGTAAATATTATATATTCATTTATAATGAATACCCCGGCGAAGCTGGAGATTCGGCTAGTATGTGTATGCATATATATGTAAGTTGTGCGAATATAAAAGTAATAATAAAAAAGTTGCATTTCAAAACCGCAACAAAAACTTACACCGACGACTTTGTTGGTAATATAAAATCTTGTTTCTGCAAAATGACGGGGCAATGTATAAGTATGAAAAGTTTGCACAATTTATGGGACATTTTTACACGTTGTAAAGTTTGCTCGAATTTATAGGTAAATTGTTGTTACATGTATCGGAAAAGAATGTCTGCGGATTTTCACGCCAGCAGTACTTCGAGTATTTGCCTTTCTATTCCACATGCAAACGTTTTGACAAATTTCAAAATCGAAAGAAGTTCATGAGATTTTAAAGGACTTTGAATTGTTGCTACTTAAAAATGTCTTTTGTTTGTTTCCCATTAAAACTAAAAACTTATTCCGAATATATTGTTAATATATATTTAATATATTCCTTATATATTATTCTTAATATTTTCTTAATACGTTCATGTTTAATATATTTTTAATATAGGAACATATTTCTAATATATGAAGAATATATTAAAATTATATTTTTATAGAAAAAATATATTGACAATATATTCGCAATTTAGTAAAAACTACATATTTTTGCACAATGTAAACATAATTTACATTGTGCAAATAATATTTAAAATTATGATCGAAATTATTTTCTGAGAAATGCGTTTTTATTAGAAATAAAAGAAAATCAATAAATCGCGTGAAAATTTCGACTAAATCAACAGTTGAAAAAAAAAGTGATTAATGAAGTGAAATATATTGTTTAACATCACGCAAGAGCGCATTTTTGTTGTATTACATAAACTATTGTGTCTTATTTATTTATAAAAGTATCGATTTGATCACGTTTTTATTTTTTAAGTTATGAAACATTTTAATAAAGAAATGGACTTAAATTTCCATATATTAAAAAAAAGCTTATAGAAAAAAAAATTGCAAAGCACTGAAATGTGCAAGAACAAAATATAGATATAACCCCGTTGTTAATGCTGAAAATATTATACACAATTTTTAATGAAAAAATATGTCACATTTTATGTACGATACAAAAAGGTATTTTTGCATATACATTTTTACGTATGCAGATATACATTATTTTGGATTCTTATTCATTTTCAAATGTAAAGAATAAATTGAAAATGTTTGTTCATCGTGAAATATTTCTTCTAAGAATAAAATAAACATTGAATAAAAAAGCATATTAATGTTTGTGGATTTTTTTTCTCTTTCAAAATCAATGTTAAAGAATAATTAACCGATATGATTCCAATGAAATTTCCATATCAAACGAAATGTAATCATAGACAAAAAATATGACTAAATTCAAATAGTTATTACAGCTGTATTGATTATTATTGAAGTTTCGCTTTAACTTGTGATTCATTTGATTCTTGTTTAATTATTTACTTTTTCTAAGCAACGACAAACGTGACAAACTGATTAAAACCGAAAAAACAGAAAAACACGTTCCTTTTTCTTTTTTTTCGTGATCTGAAAAATCTTTGTCTATGTTAGGAATAAATTTATTACTTCTATAATACAAAACATAAATTAACTTGGTAGTATATCAAATAACTTTTTTTTCGCCGCTGTTCTTTGATTCACGTAATTGAAAAAAATCGTATTATCAGCGAACAAACACAATCTGTCTTTTTACTTGCTTCCATAATTTAATTTATGTTACCATAACTTTTATTTCATATCTGAAGAACGTAAGAATGTCATGAAAAAGAAATGTTTGACATAAAGTAAATTTTTCTTTATTCGACGTTTAAATATATTTAGATATTTTACAAATGAAAAACGTGATCCTTTCTTTCTTTAGTTGCAACTGAAAATACAACCTTTTACACTAATGTAGTTTTTAACGAAATTTAGTCAAAGCTCAAAGAAATCAATCTAACAATTACTATTTTTTAAAATAGTAATTTTTTTTTAAATATTTTTCTATTTAAAAAAAGGATAATGTTTATTTAACTTTTCTAAAATATTTTCTTCTTTTTCTATGAATAAATATAATTGACTTGTCTTTGTAACATTTCTTTTTATATTTCTTTTAATTAAACATTTTTAAGAAACAAAAAACGTGGATTTTAAAATGAAATTTTATTTTGTTATTTAAAAAATAAATTGTTATTATTTATTATGTCTTTTCAGTGCATTCTTCATTATTTAAGGAAAAATGTTGTTTGTTCTTTTTATTTCATAAATGTATAACATTTTGCTCTAAAATGGAACTTGTTAGAGATAATAGGTCGGCGACCTGTTAAATATCTGGACCAATTTACAGCAACTGTTCGGAGCCCATTATGACGTTGATAATGAGAAATTTGTTACGGTTTTCAAGAAAAAAAAACGGAAAGTCATTTGAAAAACAAGCATAATTATTTATTGCTACTCCCGAAATGTCAGAGGAATAATTAACTACGGTTAATAAATGCAGTTTTGGAATAAAAAGCATGACTTATTTTGAATGTATAAAACAATCAAATAGAAGACATTTTTATTCAAATCTGTGCTTTTCAATGATATATCATTTGGAATAAATTCTTTGAAATACGATGTAAAATATCATATCAGAAAATATCAGAAAAAGGGAAAACGATGAAAAGTCGGAATTCATTTAAAAATGTATATTTAATTCGGCCAATTTTTCTCAGTGGTAAAATTAATTAAATATCGACTTTTCATATTCGTAATGTTTAATGAAGACAAATATAATATATTTAAATGGAAATAGTAATATATTTTTATTAATGGGTTGATTGAAAAAAATGTGTATTTTGTAAATAATCGTGCGTGTATTACTAATGTATTCAAGTATAACTATATTTTTTTACGATGTAATGCTCAATATTTATTAATGATTATTATATATAATTTATAGTATACATATATGTGTGTCATTAGTGTATTGTAATTTTAGTAATCAGTTAATTCGTGACCAGGTGTGTGGTTTTGTTATCTTTATCTCTGCCTTTAAAATATGTCTGAGTATCTGGAATGTATTTGAATATATTATTAAGATTCCTGTTTCCAATAATTACGATAGAAAAAGGTAAATAAAAATCAATAGATAAACAAAAGATTAATAAAATAAATATGTATCATTTTGAAAAGATTATTTTGTTTATTTTTAACATAAAATTTTTAAACTTTGTTCAAAAATACCATTCTTTTGAATATTTTATTCACAATTTTATTACAAAATAATTTTTGTAAATATTTATTATTTAAAAAGGTAAATACAACTCGATAGATAAACAAAGAATAATAAAATAAATATGTACCATTTATTTAAGATCATTTTGTTTATTTTTAACATAAAAAATTGTTAATCTTTGTTCAAAACTAACATTTTTTAAACATTTTATTCACAATTTTTTACAAAATAATTTTTGTAAACAATTATTATTTAGAAATATTTAAAATAATACATTTTCAAATACATTTTTAAATAAAAAAGTTAAAAACGTATTTTTCAAAATTATGTTAAAAGTTATAATTTTAATTTCTGATTATTCACATTTTTATGCGTCATTCATAAATAATTCACTCGATGTTACAAACAAACAAAAACTCGTCAGGACATGGAAAGTGTCGCAGCCCGTCAAAACTTGTCAACGCATTAGAGTGCCACCGTTTTTTCAAGCCATTAAAAGTATAACTGTGCGCTTGACACATCATTTAGAGGAGTCGAAATGAATATTGTTCGTTATTGTTAGTTTGTTTTTTCTACTACATGCAGTAGTATTTGCATTATTAAAAGTACTTTGTAAAGCAATAGTTTAATCAAAGAAGATTGAGAGCAAATTTTCATATTTTGTATTTGTTTCACTATTTATGATTGTTGCAGAAAAGTGACACAGATTTGAGAGGTAATGTTAATGTGAATTACAAAATTATATTTAAAGTTTTTGAACAAAGTTGGATTTGAAACAAAAGTTTTTGGTAAAATAGAATAGATGATATAGTCAAGTTTCGTATCTGGAATTTCTGATTGAGTTTGTGCATTATTATTATAAATAAACTTCCACAGCCACTTTTATATATAAAAAATCATTATTATTATTATCAATATATGTAATGATACAAATTTGTTTTCTTTTTTTGAACTGAGTAATTTGTTTTAATTGTTATTTCAACTTCATAATGATGAAAATTAGTATTTCGTTAAACTGAAGTTGTTAATTATATGAAACATTATTATTAATAATAAATATACATTCAATATGTACTTTGTTACATACATTATTATATTAGCAAATAAAATAACTAAAAGACATGATTTGAATGATAAAATAAAATATTTTATTTTGATTAAGTTGATATAATTTTATGCGAAATAATAGTTAAAATGATTCATAATAATTTAATACACTAAAATAATTAGTTATTTTAAAAACTACATTAAAAAAAACTACATTAATAATAGTTAATTAATTAATGTAGTTTTAATTAATCTTGGGGGTGAAATGTTGAAGCATTCTAAAATGAAAACGATTTTTGGAAAAGGGTCAAGTAATTCGAGCAAATTGCAAAGCAAGTAGCATTTACGAGAAATCGATTTCATTTTGAAATATATCGTTTTTCAATTTCATAATAACTTTTACGCAAATTTCATTCTTAAAGAAAAAAACTTAATGAATATTAAATTATTCAAAGTAGATATAGTAATATATTTATAAACTTTAATGTATTTGTATTTATATTAAAAAATAAAATAAATAATAATAATAAAAAATATATACTAAAACTATTTCAATAATTATTATTTTATTGGTAATTTTAAAAAATTAAACATTTTTATAATCATTATGTTTAGAAGTAAGAATTTTATCAATCAACTTTAAAAATGCATGGGGACCTTACTAGGAATTCATAGGGCAAACCAATATAAAGAAATCACGTGAAAAACTTGATAGGACTTGTAAAGGCTTATGCAGGGCTTATGCAGGGCATTTAAGTAGTGTTAAATTTCTTCAGGTGTGCTATTTGAGGGGCTGGAAAGGTTTTTAACAAGTCATTTTACTATACCTTTATTGAAGATATTGCGCGCAGTTGACCACGGCACAGAAGTGAAAGTATGCGCGCGCAATAAGTTATGGCTCAAGATTTTTTCCAATAAAAGTATAGTAAAATCATTATTAATATCCGAAAACACTTTACGGCCGTCTTTAAGAGCGGAAAAGACGGTGTTTGCGCCCGCGGGCAGGAAAGTGACTTTTTCCGATTTACATCAGTAAAGTGTTTTCTGCCCTCATTTCTGTCCTGATTCCAGGTATGAAATAATTATTACGCAACAAGGGAGATGAAATCAAAAAACGAATTTTTCGTTACGAGGGAGAAAAAAGCTATTTCCCTTTTTGAATAAAAAACATAAGACAAATATAATGTTTTACAATAACTACAAATATAATCGGGATAATTATGCATATTACAATTTGTATATTATAATTATTTTATTAGTTTATATTTTTCAATTACAAAAATATCTTTTAATAATAATGCTGAATTGTTCATGAATATAATTATATAATAATAATTCAATGAATCAATGAAATAAAAAAATATTAACAAAAAAAATATTTGTTTACAGGAACGTGCGAGCGTAAACGGCACGATGTCGTTGAGGGCCACGCGGGCCCCCAGGTCGTAGTGGCTTGCGGCAAGAATCCCCCGTCCGCGGCAGCCTCATCATTTGCAGGTAGCAGCCGGTCCACGTGGTCTCGTAGACGTGCACCATGACGAGTCCGGGATTGCGCGTGTGGTGCGCCGCCGACGACGGCCACCAATATTGCCCGCAGCTGCTAGTGTCGCGGGTACTCGCGGCCTGCTGCTGTCTATCGTTTGTCTTGGCGAGCGGCAGCGCCGCAAGCGTGGCCGGCGTGAATCGGCCGACGACGTCGACCACCACGTCCACGCCCTCGCCAGTCACCAACGTCTCCTTCGTCGAACAACCTAGCCAGCTGATTCACGTGGTCGCGAGATTCCCGTCGTCCGAAGAAGAGAAGCAGCGGGTCTTTGGCTCGCAGCATCCCAACTCCACCGTCCGTGGACCCCACGTTAAATTCAATCACCTAACCATGGACCCCGCCACTGGTCGACTGTACGCAGGCGCTGTTAACCGTCTGTTTCAACTCGACCGTAACCTTCGCCTGGAACAATTAGTCGTTACGGGTAAGATTTTATTTTTCATACATTTTATTTATTTATTTTTTTTTGCAATTTTAATAACTCATTGTGGGCTGGATTCATCTTCCCAAAAAATGCATTTCTAAAGTTAAATTTTAATTACAAAAAAAATTGTTGTGTAAATACAACACATTGTTGTTGTAAATACTGTTTCGTAATTAAAAAAAGTATAATTAAATTTTGGATTTTCTTTCTTGAAATTGCGGAACTGTTGAATATTTATAAAATTCCTATGAAATTTGAAAACAAATTTTTTTAGGTAAATTTAGGTTAAATGTTGGTGGAGTACGAAGCTTTAATGGACATAACATCATTCTTGTTATATTTCGATATTTTTATTAATAAAGTTAAATTCATTAAAAAGACTGTGTAGGTATCTGCAGATATGTTTTATAAAGTAATTTACAACAAATTTCATAATTTTCTATGCATTCTATGATGAAATATTTTGGAATACAAATTTTGTGGCTTTATAAGGGCTCACATTCTTGTTCCAAACAATCTTTTCGTGCAGTGCAATTGAAACAGTGAAATTTCAAATTTCAAAATTTCAAAATTCAAATTTCATTTTGATTTCAAATATTCTTTAGACCTTGCTCCAGATGATAGCAGAAGCTTTTTTAATAAATTTAATTTTGTTTTCAATTTTTTTTTAATCCGAAAATATTGAATAAATTGAGGTTATGTTTATTCAACCTTGGTACTCTATTAAATGATTTTATTTTTAATTATGTTTTATTTTTAAATACAATTGCAAATTTAGATTTTCTACAATTGTTAATTTTCTAAATTTTTGATTGACAACATTTAGAAAATGATCATAGTAAATTTAATTCATTTTACATCTTCTAACTTTTTTTGCTTTCGATGATTAATTTTCTAACTTTAAATTCTGAAATGTTGAATTTCTCAACTTTTTATTTTCAAACATATTTTTCCAGATTATTATTTTTCAAAAACCTTTAGTTTCCCAATTTTACTCTTTCGAAGATGTAGAGTTCTCCAAGTTTTAATTTTAAAAATGTCGAATTTCCAAATTTGTATTTTGGAGAATTTTACAGTTTGGAAAAATAAACAGATCAGAAAATTTAATGTTGGGAAATTTTCACATCTTTGAAAATTAAACATTGGTAAATTAAGCATTTTGAACAAATAACACTTACGTCGAAATATGTTTCAAAAAATTTAGATTCTCCAAAATTTCAACGTTTTTGAGAATATAAATTTGGAAAATTTAACATCAGACAAATTAGACAATTTAATATGGCTGAAAAATTACTATGCGTATTTTCAACAAAATGTCATATCAAAAGTTAGAAAATTAAAACCCCTTTTCAAAAAATCTGAATCCTCAATTACAATTAATGTAAACAAAATAATTAGTAATTTTAACAATTTTTGTTCATACTTAATTGGATATTTTTTTAATATTCATATTATTTATTCAGTAATTGGAAGATTAAAACATTTGTTATTAAAAGTTATGATAAGAAATTAGTTGCGTTATTTGTGTCGTGCTGATGTGCGCGCAGCTATCATGGCATAAATAAACTAAGATTTGAATGCCGTTTCATATTATGATATGAAGTTAGCTGCGAACATTGGTCATATTAATACGAAACATGACAATATAAAGAAAATTAAGACTTGAATATTAGTTAATGTGCTTATACCGTGAAGTTAGCTACGATGATTAATCGGGTTAATACCCTTTTATCAAAGCATAAAGAAATTAAGACTTGAGTAGTGGTATTTTATATGTTACAACATGAAGTTAGCTGCGGTAATCAATCACACTGATGCGCACGCAGCCATTTTATTACAGTTCACAGTTTAAAAAAATGGTCTTTGGTATATTATCTAATATTATACTGCGAAGTTAGCTACGGTGATCAATCACGCTGATGCGCGCGCAATTTTTTTATTTCATCAAGTTAATAAAGCTATTTCATTATAGCATTAAAAATTAACTGTTTAGTGTTACTTAAATTTTAAAAACTATATTTTAGAAATAAAACCATTTTAAATCGTTAAAAATTAAACGAGTCCTTAAAAATTAAAACTTTAAATTCAATTGATTTTAAAAATTTATAAAAAATACTTAATAATGATGATGATTTACACCACTGAAACATATACAAAAATTGTGTTTTATTCATACATTAAAGATTAAAACAGTGCATTTCAATTATCGAAGGGATTTATTACTGGTATTGACAAACAATAATTCTTACTTTAGTTATTATTATTATGTAAAACTTATAATACATATAATAAAACCATCGCTTTATAATATCTTTAATGATGAAATATCGTTATGACAAACAACCATTATAATAACGATAAACAAATTCGTTATTATTTTATCGATTTTATTATACTTAAAAGAACTTGAATGCTTGATACCAGTTTTTTCAATTTAATTTAATTAAAACTTTTATATTTTTATTAATTGCAACTATTAATTATTGATTAATAGTTGCAATATATTTTGTGTATTTTGTGGATTTTCTATATTTCTTAATATCATTAAAACAGTAGATGTTTTATCATTCTCTATAAAATAAAAATAAATAAAAGTACTTTAGTATGATTTATATTAGCACGTTAGAAATATTTCAGGATAGCTTTCATGCATTATAAAGCCCAAAGTAAAACAATCTTTTTAAAATGAAATTCAGTTGTGTTTCTTCTGGGATTACCGACTTTCAAGATATTTCATACGATAAAAAATTGCTCTATTCACTGTTTTCATAATACTTCAAAACTGTCTTAATCACTGAGTGAAATACATTTCAACATTTATTGTAAACTATTTTCAATAATACAATAAATATTCAAACTTTGTGCTATCGTGTAAAATAAAAATTTTACTGAGTTTATTGACATTCTTTGTAAAATATGAATAATGGTTAATTAAAGTTCATTAAATAAAAAGAATGTTCCGATTCTGTTTATTTTTTTATTATATTATTTATATTTTATATATATATATATATATTATATATTATATTTATTATATTATATATATTATTTATTAATTAAGTTTTGTGGTAAAATAAACAACAAAAAATCGATGTGGTTTTTATGAAATTTCCCTTTTATTGAAAAGAAGAAAAAAAACCATGTCCCACATATTTTTAAGTTAATACATGAAAAAGAATGCTCTCACTTGATTTTTTTAAATAAAATAAAAAAAATTTTTTGTCATAAAATCGTATCATATAAGTCGATCAAAGTTAAAATTAAACTTGATTTTTTTATGACAGATGATGTGCTATTTAAATACTCAATTGTCGCTTTTTTTTAATAAAATACTGTATTTTAGAAATATCTCGTGATTTTTAATAGCCTGCACTGAATAAAAGATATTTGTATGTACATGAAATTAAATCATTAAGTTGATTAATTATTTTAATTTATTTTACTGTTTTTATTAAACATCGATATACAAAGAGTTTGAATGTTTCAATAAACTAATACAATATAACAAGTAAAATATTCATTTTTTAAATATATACAACAATTTTATTGCGAATATTTGTAATGAAGTCCGGCATTTAAATAATAGTTTAATCCGTTGATAGATAGTTCGAAATGCTATTGAAATGATTTTACAAAGGAATTATGTACGAGCAACTTTAATAAACGACGAATTCGCTAATATATTTAATGAAACTGTTTTTCAACTTTGTGCAAAAAATTATAAAAAGTCATTTAATGTTTCTGTTTTCTTGACAAATATTAAATATATTAAAATTATTATTAATTATCCACTTTTAATATACCCAATTGTAAATTAAATAACTTTACGATTAAATACATTTTGAATTTGATTAAAAAATGTATTTAATATTTAATTTGTCTTTAATTTACAATACATGATTGTATAATTAACCATTAAAAAATAAAGTACGAAATAAAATACTCGGCAGTTATTGGCTATTTGTTTTTACAAATTGATGGCGCTGTTTTACAATGTAATCTGCGTATTGTACGTATTATTGGCATTCAAAAAGTATCATTTTGACTCGGCTGAATCGAGTAATGAATTCATTTGAGCGTCGGGGGTATTTAAATGGTCGGAAATTGAGAGGTCTCAGGCGAAGGGATTTGTTCGGGGCGGCATTATGGCTGATGAGTTTTTGGCTGATTTCAAAGTGCCTTTGCTATTCGACAACGTACGATTTGGGTCAACTTTTATGTACTCTTTTACCTTTTTTTATTGTTTTGTATTGCAACTTTCTTTCCTTTTTGTATAATCCATTTTTTTATCATCCAAAATGTCTTTCTTAGGCAACGAAAAATTGGATCACATTATTCAGATTGTAAAAATAATATAACGCAATTTACGTTTCTTTGATTGAGACTCAATTCTGAAATTGCAAATCAGATTTGTGCGAGTAATTTTAATTTCAAGTCTCGTCGTATTTCTTTTGTGCAATTTTTGTTTAACTGAGAAAAGAATTGTTTTACGTATAACGACGAGATATTGCATCTCTTCTATGCTGCGTATTTTAGACACAGGTGTGTGGCCTTAATGATATTCTTGCAAAAAAATGTAATGTAAATAACAAAAATTATACACAATCAACGTCAAATTACTTTTAATGATAAACACAAATTCTGGATATCATTTTCGGGTCAAATTTTTTTTTTCAATTAAATATCAATACATTTTAATATTTTTTTAATTTAACATAGTAGATAATTTATATCTATTGTGTTATCTATTTTTATCACGTAATTTAATAAAAACTATAATGTAACATTTACATTTATAATGTAGCATTTACAACATTTTTACTATATTATATTACATTTTTTATATTACTTTATATTTTTTTTTCAACTGTCGAGTTGTTCTCAGATTCATAAATGGTTAATTATATTAATTTTTATTAGAAATATAGTCATTTTTATTAGATTTCTATTTAGCATGTAGAAATTATTTTTTTTTCTTATTTAAACAAACATGTCTCGTAATGGAATGAAAATGTGCTTAGATAAGCATCATAATTTGATAAATGCATCTTTTCTTAATTATTACAACATAATTGAATTGATATATGTACGAATGATATAACAAATGTTATTGATTGAGGGATTAACTAAAGTATAAATTATTTATTATCCATGCCAAGCTTCCACGTTGTTCATTTAATTGTACATCAAAACCATATTAATTACTGTTTCATTAATATATCAAAATATGTTACTTTAATTAGTATGTAATAACAAGAAATGTATTGATTCCTATTGTTTGGACCAGAAAGTTATGTATATGCATCAATTAATTAATTCTAAAGTCACTAAACATCTGTTAAAATATTATATTAGAAATTACATTCACTGGGGAAAACAAAACCATTAAACCAACTATGCATTTGACAAAATCACCAATACCGGGTAGAATCTACCTTGAATATGAGTAAGAACAAAATTATGAATAAAAGTAACGCCAATGTCTTAGAGATAATACTATTAATGGCGCCCTCTGTGTTAAGGGAAAAATATTGATATTATATTGTACTGTCAATATTTTCCCTATAATATGCAAACAATATTAAAATTTAAAGATTTTATTTTTTTTTAATTAACATATTGTTTTAATTAACATTTTGTTATTAATTATGTATAAACAATCGCAACATTAAAACGAAAACTTATTAAATTTATTTTTATTCAAAGAATAATAAATAATTAGAAAAACGACACGAATTTTACTTTAAAGATATATTAGGCTAACCAATTCGACCGAGTAGATTTTACTATATTGACCTTACTTTGTAGATGTACAGGCATTATCATATATGGCTGGTCTTTTTCGGTAAGTGTCAATAAATGTCATCTTTGTTTAACTAATAACGTAAAGAATGGTTAAACAAAGATAGCACATACTTAAAAAGCCAGGTATATATGATAATGACTGTAGGTTCCTCTAAGGATAAAAATATATCCAAATATATATACAAGATATAAAATCTATATTTGATATATATCCAAGATATAAATCAAAGTATTTGGACTTAAAAATATAGTCAAAATATAGACGGTTATATATATCTAATATATATAAACATTGCAATAAATATAATATGGAGTCTGTATAATTTTGGATATATCTTCGTCCTTATTTTAATTATGAAATACATATCTAATCAAAATTATTATACCATTTATGATTCTGAAGATAACTCGTCATCTATGTAGAAAAGTGTTACATTTTGATGTAAAAAATTATTACATCAAAGTAAATAAATTTATATAATAATTTTTATGACGTGATTAAAGACAAACGATAAAGTAGTACAAACATTTTTACTATACCATATTGATGTTGAGTTATCCTCAGATTCATAAATGTTATAGTAAATTTTATTAGAAGTATATACATTTTTATTAGACTTTTATTAAGAGTGTATTCATTTTAACTATCGACTTTTTTCAGTGTATATATTTTCTTTTAAACAACTTTTAAATTTTATATACAAAATTTGCTTTTGATTCAAAGGACACAAAATTGCGTTGACATGAAATGATTGTCCGTAAGTACAGACACACAATTTAATGTTAACTACGGGGAGAGATTTTTTTCAAAAAAGTTACAAAACCGCGCGAAAGACTTCAAACGCGGGAAAAGGGCGATCAAAAGGCACTAAAGTCGAAACTTTAGTGGTATAAACAGAGTTTATGCTAAAGCTAAAAGCCTAGATCTGAAGTTGATAAACATAAAATTACTTTTACATTTTGAAACGTAAGTAAGAAATTTAATGAATTTTATGACTATCACTTTTTTTATATCTAACATTCGAGTGCAAATTTAAATAATTTCTATCATTTCTTTGCCGAGTCGAGAGAAGTTTAAACATAATGAGGAAAAAATCAAGTTACCTTTTTTTATAGAATAAAGCACTCTTTTTCCATCTATATAATAATCAATGATTTCATTTATTCATAAAATAATATTAAAAATGTATTTTCATTGGCGAACTTATCGAAGGTGTAATATATATGATGAAGTATATTATTTTACGTAAACGTTAACGTTAAATATTTAAATTTTATGCCGGTGGCAATATTTATTTATGCATTTTGAATTGTTTAATAAAATAATATCATTAGTCATAAATTCATTTTAAAAATGTTCACTGACCCATATTGCTCGTACTGTGCCTAAAGTATCACGAATTTTTGTATCGATTTTCATTCGCCAATGTCCCTGGACGAATATTAAAATTTCAGTCTATATCAGTTTATAGAAAAATATTGCGTTATTCTTTTTGCTACCATTTTCAACTCTTCAATGATCAGCTCTAAAAAAATATAAAATTTACTGAATTTATTGCAAATGTATTTATTTTTTTTACAAGAATTTTTAAAAGAAAACATTTTTTGTTTCTTGAACTTTGTAAATAGAAAATAAAGTAATAAAAACGTACTTTCATCCATTACTAGAATGTCTCCAATGTGTCTCCAATGTCTCCAATCAGAGAGAAAACAAAAAATATATAATTTAGTGCAAATTCTTTATATATATATATAGTGTAGATCAAGAATTTTGATAATTGCAATTACACTCCTGTAAACTGATATGTCATCCCGCTAAAACAGCTAGCGTTTTCTTCCCAAATATTCCTTTTTACTTAGTTTTCCTCAAAAAAGCAATGTTCTTTTTTGTCGCATATTTTAAGTTAATAAACTTTTGTCATTTCGACTAACAAACTGCAACATAATTTACAACTTCCTCTTTATATGTGGAAATAATCATTTTCATATATACTAAATGGATGTTGCTTCATTTGTAATATTAAATATAAAAAAGCGGTGTACACAAAGTTATGTAAATCAGAGAAACGTTTATCTTTGACTAAAATCGTTTCTTTGTCAATGCATGATATATAAATACTAAAATTATAATTTACGCATTTTAATAACTCATTTCATCCAAATGCAAAAGTATACATTCACAATCCAACATTCAACAACTTTCGACAATTTTCGGATTCAAATTGTACTCGCGATTTATTTGCAATTCATTCTAAACTATTGATTTTTTGTGGCTAGCATAATTTAATTATTTTTAAAATAGTTATTTTTATTTTATTAATAACTTTATTCATTAAGCATATACGAATAAATTTTACGAATAAAAAAAATATTTTTTTTTTTTTTGCAGGAATAACATTTTGAGTGCAAAAGTCATGACAAATCCCAAACTTAATTTCAGCCAAGTTGAGAGCTTTTTTACAAAATATATTTGATAACTGGGAAGCTTCAATTTGTCTAACTTCAAAATTACCTTACATAGCTTTATATGTACTTTCACATATAAACTCGTAGACAGGAGGTAATATAAATTCACGTGTGTTTTCACAAAGGATGATGGAATAAGTAAACGGTCAGACTGCGAACTTTTCAAACATCCTGTGTACTTACAGTTTATCAAATATTAATATACTGGCTTATTAATGTCAGAAACTATCTACAAAAAAGCTACATCTTATTACATTTCTGATCCATTTTTAGAGCTAACTTTGCAGTTTTAGCCCAGAAATACTCTCAGAAAAGTGGAACATCAATTTTACTATCTAAATCCGTTTAACGCTCTAAATAAAATTATTTTCGCAATCCACGGTAAAAAGTATTTCTTTCATTTTCTTAATTTTAGACCAAAAAATCTTCTATTATATCTCTTTATATTAAATATAAAATATTTCTACATTTTAGAACAAAATTTTTTTTACTGTATCAAGACAGTCAATTTCACTATCCATTTTTCCCAGTGAAAAAATGTTTGCTTTAGCTAAGTAAACAAAAGTATAATATTTCAATCTTTTTTTTTATAATAAGTTTTATTTGCATAAGTGAACAATCAAATTCGAGAATAATTGCCTACACAAATTTTCGCATGATATAGGGATTTTTTAGATTATTCGATTTTGAGATTTAAACTAAGCTAATTGAACTAAATTAGGTTGAGTACTACGTCAGCAAAAATATTTCCGCCCGGATTTTAAATGTAAACTTTGTTAAATGTATTCTAAACGGCTAAAACGTGAAACTTAACGAAAATACTGGTTTAGTGAACATTATTTTCATGTTATTATTCATTCTTCTTTTTATGTAAAATAATGTATTATTTGATTTCGCAATGTTTAAACTAAAACTTAAACAATGCAAGATTTATAAGTTTGGAAAAACATTTTTGTTATTTTACATTTCATAATAATGTAATGAAAAATACAAACAAGACGATGAAAATGCAAAAGTTCGTTGTATGGAAAATTGTTTAATGATTTGTAAGTTGATTTTGAAAACAAGTACAGTGTCGATATTGATAAAATGTGCAGTTTTATTTTATAAAACTGCACATTTTCAGTTAAAACGTTGATGGGCAATTTTTAGTCGAATTACTG
Source organism: Gryon sp. ZL-2020 (assembly GCA_022817425.1). Lineage (NCBI taxonomy): Eukaryota > Metazoa > Arthropoda > Insecta > Hymenoptera > Scelionidae > Gryon > Gryon sp. ZL-2020. The sequence goes on along the minus strand of JABFPJ010001512.1, from coordinate 1,594 downwards.
AAGTTTGGAAATGAAGTTGTTAAGTAACTTAAAGTCGTGACACCTAAACTTTTCACTCATGTCTGTATATATTTATGTAGTTAATTATCGTGTTTTCGTGACTTTTTACACCAAAGATTGATGTTTAAATAATTTTAATTTTAAATCATCTTTAAATCTCAATTGCACATATTTTTTAAGTTAATATTTGTATTATTTATTTAAATACAAAATTAAATTTAAAATTCATAATTAAAATAAATTACAAAGTAAAAATTCAATTGAACGTTAAAAAAATGCAATTTAATTAATTTTTTTAATTGTTTAATTTATTCTAATCTTTGTTTCTTTCTTTTAAAATGATAAAATAATAATTTCAAAGGAAAATAAAAATGATTATGTGATTTAATAGAAATTATTTTCTTGCAAAATTTGATAAATTTTCGTTAACAAAACTGACTGACAAATGAAGAAAAAGATAAAAAGAACAAACAAGAAAGAAATACGAAACAGCTAAAAATATGAGTACAAATGAACGAAAGAAAAAAAAGGCCAAACATTTTCTCTGTATATTTTTCAACTAACAAAAACAAATTAGCTAAATGTTACTCCGTTATGCGAAGTCAATTAAAATCTAAAAATGCGCGCGAACAAATGAAAGACAAAATAGCGTCAAAGCAACAACAATTTATTGTAATTTAATAGAGATTTATGTCGACATATTCTGTGTGTCATTTTTATTGACATTTCCTAAATTTTTTTCTTACTTTTTTTGTAGATCAACAATAATTTTTATTCCAGCTTTAAATGTCAGTGAAAATTCAGGTGACATTTTGATTAAAAACAAAGACATATAGTAAAAAAAAAAGATTCTAAATGGAATAAACGAAAATGGGGAACAGTGGAAAATCAAAGCAGACTTTGCTGCTTGATGAAATAAAGTCAATTCGCCCGTACGTTTAGCGTTTTATCGTATTCTTTATTTATCGAATCGAAATGTGCAATTCTTGAACAATACTTTAATAAAACTTTAATTTTTGTGTTACTTTTTACAAAAAAGAAACAATCTTTTTGAATATGATTTTTAATATTTAAAAGCAACAAAAAGTTTTCTCGAAAAATATTTAAAAGTAAATTAAATATTTGATATAATTATATTTTATACAATTTTATATAATTATATATTACAAACGAACAACGGGTAAATTATTTCAATAGTAATGAGAATTCAAATAAAACTATAATATGATCAAATTATAACCTACAAATCAAATTTAAAAACATATTATAATTAATATTATTTATTATTTATGTCAAATTGTTATTAATTAATGCGAATTATTATGATTTCAAAAATTTATTGACATTGAATGTATATTTTATTTTTATATTTTTATATTTTTTAGTTCTGATGAGGAAATAAAATTTATTTCGAAACGTTAAACAAACAAGACTTTTATTTGGGTTATAAAATCAACCTACACGCAGAGCAGAATTGATATAAAAATTTATGTTTGAAATTGAAATTTTACTGAAAGTTCAGTAGTACAGGGACAAATGCAAAATTTTGCGACAAATTACTGAACTTTTCAATGAAATATTATTGAATATTCGG